>JAQZBX010065848.1:0-16226 GCA_029593785.1 Cabassous unicinctus
TGCAATACATTGCATACTTAAGTAATTTATTAACTTGTATGTTACACATAAATGTATTTCATTAAATGTATATGTAAATTTCTTTTTTTATAATAATTTTATTTTTTATTTTTTAAAAGACACTTAGATTACATAAATGTTACACAAAAATTGTAGGGATTTCTATATGCCTCACCTCCCACTCCTCCCACAACCTCCCACATAAACATCCTTCATTAGTGTGGCACATCACCTGCAATAGATATACACATCCTGGGGCTTTGCCACTAAGCATGGACCATAGTTCACATTGTAGACCACACTCTCTCCCACACAGTTCTGCATGTTATATGATGATATAAAATGGCCTATATCTGTCATTGCAATGTCTCTCAGGATAATTCCCAAGTCCCCAAAAAGCCCCTGTATTACAATTGCTTTTTACCTCTCCCTGCCTGTGGGGTTCTTATTTGACTATTTTTATAGCATGATGTGGGCTGTGGCCATGGCTATGCCAATTCTATTTGTTCTTTACTATTTTCCAAACCTGATTTCCAGATTTCCTGGTGATTCAGTGAATTACCCATTATTTTAAAAAGTAAATTATATTTTCGATAGATAAGCCAGCATTTGTTTCTGCTGCTTAGAGTGAAGAATCCTCTCTGATACAAGATTCAAAAATGTTTTTTGTTGCTATAGTTTAAAGCTTTATGGCTTCATTATGCTCAGGTTATATTTTCAATTATATTATGTAATTGGAACCTAAAACTAATATGTACACTGGGTGGAGGTGAGACTCTTATTCTTTCTATCCAGTTGCATTGTAAACTATTAACAGAACTGGTTGAGAATATACTTTTATTCATAAATTAGACAACTAAATTTAGTTCTAATGATAATCATATTTTTGGTTCCCTGTTAGAATGGCAAAATATATATTTTTGATACATAGTTCTTTTTTACAACTATATTAATCATATTTGAAAATCAGTGAAAGTAGTGAAGTTTTTTAAAATTAGTTGAGAGTTGTATAAGTCTCCTGAGAAGCAGATCTATACTAAGCAAGTAAAGTCAAAATCAGTATCAGTTTTGGAGGGGAAAACAAAGGTAAAAAGCTACTCACTTCGCTTGGTGATAGTGTTGAGTGAATCATTAATTAATTAATTATAACCATAAGAGAATTTTTTTTAAATAAACTGTATTTCAACTTCAAAAAAAATAACAGACAAAAAGGCAACTTAACAAATTATGGAAGCATTACTTTAAAAAATCCTGTCCAAACACATTTATCTTATTTAATCCCCAGAACAAATTCAATTGTTTCTCCGGTTTCTGAAAGATGAATACATGAGCACAGATAGGTTGGATGACATGACCAGGGTCTTCTTAATAATGAAGAAAATGGAAAAAAAAAAAAAGGTTAATCATATTCACATCATATAAAACTAAATACCATATTCCTTTTTTGATCTTTAGCATTGGTATAGTACCTTCTTTGCCTTTGCTACAAAAATATTACAATATTATTGTTATCTATAGTCTATATGTTACATTAGTTATATTTTAACCATGTGTCACCATATTTTTAACACCTGTTAATAGAGGAACATTCTTTAACATTTTTAACCACAGTCAGATAATGTTTTGTAGTCACCAAAGGAGTCCATAGTTGCCATCTTCCTATTTTATAGCACATGACTAAAATCTGATTACTAAACCAAGTCACTTGCATGCACCATTTACTCAAGATATCCCATGATTATTTTTTTCCACTTTAAAACAGAAACATGATATCATTATCATTTCTTCAGTATTTCATATACATCTTATGAACATTTTCAACAAAACAAAAAGTATGCTCAGCACTTACCAAGTACTAGGCACCTACCACTACGCTAAGTCTTCCCGTGTAGACTCCTATTGTTAAGTGGGATAGTGTAATAATGTATCAGATCATTTAATTATAATGTGGCAATTCTGTGACAAAAGTATCCATAGGAGTATAGTGCAGGGGTACCTAACCCAGCATATCCTTTGTGTTATAAACAACTCCTGACACTGGATGCTATACTGTGTATTTTGTTTATTTAAAAGGCTGATTCTTCAATGGAATTTGAGGTGCCATGATCAGAGACAATGTTATATCATTTCTGTATCTCCAGATTCTATCCTAATGCTGGAAACATATTGAATGTTCTATAAATATTTGTGGAATACATATATCATGGATAAATAAACCATGAGATCAGCACTGCCTATTCACTATTTTGATAACGCTGTTAACTCCAAAAGAATGGAAAGAAGTAAATGCCCAAAGGAGAAAAGGGAGAGGAAGTAAATTGAATTTATTTAATATTTGTTTCACTACACTGACTACAAGATTTTTTAAAAAAATGGTTGTCAGGACAGTACACTTTCAAACACAAAGGTGAATAATACTATATCAAATTGTGGGTAATACAAAGTCAGTATAATGACTTATTATTCAGAACTTTCAAGTCTACAAAACAAAATAATTCTTCACCTAGTATAAAAATTAATTTTGTAGATACAGTGTACATCTATCAGCTTTTTAAATCTACATTCATCTAAATGCACTTGCCTAAAACGTCAATGTCTTTTTTTTCCTTGACAATTAACAAGAGTTCTAACTTTAGGTCAAGGTTAATTGGTGGAAGAAACTTGGCAATAGTTGATGCACTTATAAAATGGAATTAAGTTTCAGATTTTCATCTTGTTAATGATGTATGTATGCAATGCCAAGTATTTAGCAATATTATTTAATCAGAGAATCCATTGAGAATGATTAAAGGCACATTAAATATGTAATTTGTAATGCAAGCTCAAGGCTACTATTGCGTTTTTGCTCTAATGAGTTAATGGGTTTAAGGAAACGAGGATGTTAAGCTGAATTTGTTTGGACTTTTAAAGAAAACAGCTTTTACTTCATAGACTCTCCTTGAAAAACTCATTGTCTTTGTAAGAGAGTTTAAGGAATTGCTTTTCTCTCTGGAATTAAACTTTCAAAGTATTTATTACAAAATGAAAATATATGATAAAAATTACTGATCTGTTCATGGAAAAGGCCCACTTTCATTACAGCTGATCCAGAATTTGTTTGAATTGGAGAAGTGGGGGAAGCAATATGTAAAAATCATTAAAAAGTCATGGACAAACTGATATATGACATTTAGAAAAATGATAATTTTTCTGTACATGACATACATACTACAAGTCCCTGTAGGGATAAAAATTATTTTAGCTTCTTGCATTCAATTCAAATAGGTAAAGGTGGTGTTACTTTGTAAATCAGACTGCAAAATATATTTGCTACATAAGGCTTTTTTTTTTAGGGAGAAATGTATGCCTTCTGAAAGTTCAAATATCAGAAAACCAGGATGTAGTAGCTGTCAAGATCTGATTTGCACTTAGGATAGTCTGGGATGTCAAATCTTGTGACTTAATACTTTGGGATTATTTTGTATCAGTCCTTTGCTGCAGGAAAACTACCTGAAGATTAAGGAATGAACATTTTCTATTTTCTCTGAACAAGTGATTTTCAATACAAGCAAAATGATATTTCTAAGCTGCTTTATAAATGATAGGTCAAGGGCTTTGTAGAGTAGGTATATCATCATGTTTTCAAAATAGGCTTTCAGTGAATATTAATACTATTTTTGACAAAAAGAAAAAGAACAAATTGAGAGAAGATTTTATCTTTGCTATTATATTCATTACCATAATCATGACAATCATCCAAATTATCTTTCATTATCAATGCCTAAAAATATTTTTACTCAGTGCCCATCGAGATATAGAGTTTTTCTAAATAGTGCCATAACAGGATAATAAAATGATTATTTATCTTTCATCCATTCTAAATGCTGTCTTTCATAATTGGCTTAAAAATGTGCTAAATTTTCATGTTAATATTGGGAAGACTCTCAAGGATAAAAATTTAGAGATTATTTTCTAATTTTTCTCTCCACTTTGACAATTGACCCCTTTGCATTTTAATAATAACATTAAGAAGAAACAAGATATTCTATAAAATGTTTAATTCTTTTTAGATGGAAATTGATGCAATTGATATTTCTTACAATTTAAGGTCCAGAATTAGACAAGTTACTTTCTCATTTCAACCTGAAAAGCTATGTAGAAATCATTGTGGATTTTATTTTTTTATTTAATTCATTCACAGTTTAACTGAAAATCCACATAAAGTGATTAAATAGAGGATTTCTCTGTCTAGAAAAAACAAATATATTAGCTTTAGTATTGTAATTAAAGAGGTATTTCTCATATATCTGACTAATATAAGCCAGCCCAGCAAACATGAGTCTAGGGTTACAGTTATTTTTTTCTGTGAATGCAATGCTGCTAAGAGGCAGCTAACATTATTTTATTTTTTAATGAGAGCCCAGGGTGAATTTAATAAAATTCCTGGGCATGCAAAAAAGCAGCTCAGGCATTTTCTATCATGTTGAGCCATTTCTTGGAAACTCTTTATACCATAGGGGTGATTTTTCATCTTTCCTACATGCAAGGGACACCTGCATCATAATAGGAAATGAGGATCTCTGAAACTATGGAAATTTGAAATGTTATCTAAGATCTACCTTGTTAATAAGTAAACTGAATGCCCCAATTGTTTTTTTTGTTTTGTTTTGTTTTGTTTTTTGTTTTTGTACTCTAGTAATTCAAGTCTGCAAAGTTTTAGAGCCAACAACAAAGTGTTAAATATGATTGTATACTATGGAATAAAAGGGGAAAATATCATGAGCTGAATAAGACTTTTCAGAGGCAAAAAGGCAGAGTTAGTGAAGTATTGAACAATGATCTATGCAAACGATGAGATATAAATTAGCATAGTTAGATAATAAGAGGCCCATTGTAAATAGAAATGAAAGGAATAATTTGCAGATAAAATTTCCCATTGAGTGGCCAGACAAAGCAAGTAAATATATGAGCATTATGAATTACAAACAATAAAGAAACATCAGGATATTCATTGTTAGCATTGAAAATTGGCTGTCCAAAAAGAAAATGATAGAGGTACTGGAAAATGAGGAATTACATTTAACAAAAAAAAGTGTGTGGGGCAAATTTATCATCAAAAGATATGATTGTCAGATGCAACACCATGTTGGACTATTGAAAGAAACTGAATTTCAAATCAGGAACCGTCTTTTAAAGGAAAAATAGTAGCAAAAGTTTTCATTATAAGTTAGGAAGATTACAGTATAAGCAATAGACTTCTATAGTCAGGGCTTATTACTCAGCAAGTTGATTTTTAGACTTCTATCTGTGGGTCTTAATTAAGACAGTAACCAATCACACAATATAAACTTATTTGCCTATTCTATTTAATTAAATAAATATATCCATATAATTTCAGAATTTTGGTTTGATAATGCATATATTACATCAACATAGATTTTTTACAAATTTTAAGACATGGTAGGTTGATTCACAGAAAAAAAGACTTAGAAAGAATTCATAAACAAGTATTCTGTGCTTCATATACAAACAATTTCATTAAATATTTGATTGTGAAATTTTAATGCAGGTGTTTTTTTAACATTTTCAGCCAAAAGGACTCTTCACAAAATTTTTTTTTATAGAATTCAAATACCTATATGGCTTATTGGAAGTTACATATTTATTATATTATTTTCTTTTCCATAACAATTCTTTGAAATGGAGACCAAACATACAGATCAAACTTGACTCCATGAAAGTTTTCCAGGTATCAAAGAACCCAGGATATTTCAGAGTTCACCAGCATGAAAATTAAAATTGACTTTTTTTATTTATATATATTGTTCTTTTGCAGTTAATGACTAGGGAATTTAATCAGATACTCAAAAGCTGCTTTTTAATCATGTAAATAAAAATTTGCATCACTTTAATTGAGAAACCATGGCAGGCTTAGGAAAAAACAATTCAAAATTGTTTTCTGATACTTTATTTCATAAAATGCTAGTTTATTTTCTTTCTCTTTATGGCATTTTTACGTAGCTTAAGAGCTATTAAGTGTTTTTATTTTTTTGCCCTATCATGAGTATTTATTTTTATCACATTTACTGTCTTCTTTTTAAAACTCTTAATTTTTTTTGTAAAAAAAAAATAAATAAATGAATCAATGAAATAAGTAGTACACACGATATTTAGACTTGTTCACAAATTTAGATATGTTATACTATATGAGGTGACTTACAAAAAGGCACTGATATATTATTTCACTGTATCCTTTAATTAAAAAAATATATTTCTATTACATAAAATTTTCTTTGGCCCCCCCCCCTTTTTTCCTCTTCTTTTTAACTTTGCATTCTGGTACTGTTTGGTTTATACTGGTTGTCACTGATGTAGTTGGCAGGTAGATAGGTAGATGACCTATCTGTTTGCAAATATTTTTTGCCCTTCCCAGTTACACTTAGGTTTGATCTGAACCATGCTGTATGAGAAGATACCACTCCCCATTAAACAAAACCTACCCAAACATGTTTAAGAACAAATCATGCAAAGACTATTAATTAAATAGCAATTAATTCCTATTTCAAAAGATTTACATTTTTATTTTATTTAGTTCTGAAGAATTTATCTCCATGAGATGAATGAGGAAATCTTATAGAGTACTAATGCTTTTTGAGGGAAGGAGAGAAGTAGGCTTAATTTTAAAGAACAGTAATCTTGGAGCAACAGCATGTTACTAAAATTATAATTTGCCACTCAAATCAATACTAAAAAAGGAAAATGAATGTTAAAGATCATTGTTGTCAAAGCAGCTATGTTGCAAATAGCTTTTTTCTCCTTTAAAAAAAAAACTTTACATACCTATTAAATGTTAACGTAATCCACTGCTCTATCATTGGTCCTCTTTTCATCTCACATTATATGTCCTCTCTGAGGGATAACTTTAATTTATTTTTAATTAACCACATATATGCCAAAGTTTGATATCTCTAGTACCAAATTCCCAAGATAAAAAAAAGTACATCTAATACTTAGTGTTCATCTCTTTGCAAATTTCCACAGGGCCTTCATGTTCTTCCTTTTTCAATCACTTATTCAATCAGCACTTTCTTCTGATTTTCAAACTCTGTTTATGGAATCACCATTCAATCAGTATCCCAAATTCAAAATTCAGGGTTTTATTCAAATCCTTCCTCTCCATTATTCCTATATGAATGGTCTCCAGGTCTTTTCTATCCTACGCTATAAATATCACCCTCTCTTTTCTATTCGGTTGGTGCAAAAGTAATTGCGGTTTTTCATTGTTGTAATTTATCGTTTGATACTGGAATACATTCTTAAATAAATGTGGTTATGTTATACATCATTTTAATGTGCATTCCTCGCTTTATGTGTTTTTTGCTATTGACTTATTATTTGTTGTTTATTTTATATTTATTTTAGACTATGGAAATGATGTTAGACAAAAAGCAAATTCAAATGATTTTCTTATTTGAGTTCAAAATTGACTGTAAAGCAGCAGAGACAACTGCAACATCAACAACGCATTTGGCTCAGGAACTGCTAATGAACGTACAGTGCAGTGGTGGTTCAAGAAGTTTTGGAAAGGAGACGAGAGCCTTGAAGATGAGGAGTGTAGTGGCCGGCCATCGGAAGATGACAATGACCAATTGAGAGCAATCATCGAAGCTGATCTTCTTACAACTACATGAGAAGTTGGCGAAGACCTCACTGTCAACCATTCTGTGGTCGTTCGGCATTTGAAGCAAATTGGAAAGGTGAAAAAGCTCAATAAGTGGGTGCCTCATGAGCTGACCAAAAAGAAAAAAGAAAAAAAAAAATTATTGTTTTGAAGTGTCATCTTCTCTTATTCTACGAAACAACAACAAACCACTTCTCGATGGGATTGTGACGTGCGATGAAAAATGGATTTTATACAACTGGCAATGACCAGCTTAGTGGTTGGACTGAAATGAAGCTCCAAAGCACTTCCCAAAGCCAAACTTGCACCAAAAAAAAAGGTCATGTTTACTGTTTGGCGTTCTGCTGCCGGTCTGATCCACTACAGCTCTCTGAGTGTCAGCAAAACCTTTACATCTTAAAAGTATGCTCAGCAAATCGATGAGATGCACAGAAAACTGCAATGCCTCCTGCTGGCATTGGTTAATAGAAAGGGCCCAATTCTACTCCATGACAACACCCAACTGCACGTAGCACAACCAATGCTTCAAAAGTTGAACAAATTGGGCTATGACGTTTTGCCTCATCCGCCATATTTTCCTGACCTCTTGCCAACCGACTACTACTTCTTCAAGCATCTTGACAACTTTTTGCAGGAAAAACACTTCCACAACCAGCAGGATGCAGAAAATGCTTTCCAAGAGTTCGTCAAATCCAGAAGCACGGATTTTCACACTATAGGAATAAACAAACTTATTTCTCATTGGCAAAAATGTGTTGATTGTAATGGTTCCTATTTTGATTAATTAAGATGTGTTTTAGCCTAGTTATAATGATTTGAAATTCATGGTCTGAAACAGCAATTCCTTTTGAACCAACCTAATAGTTCCACTCCTGTTACCTCATGCCTATTAATCATCTCTTGATAATTATTATTGTTTTAATTTTCTCCATTTCTGAAACTCATTCTTATCATGCCACTCTTCCATTCAAATAACTTTGATAACTCCCTTTGCCTATTGGCTAGTATAAAAAATCTTAACTTGGTATGGAGAACATTAAAATCTTTCTCTGTTTATTAATGCAACTTCACGCCCCCACCACTTCTCCAACACCCATACTCTTTCAGACTCCCCATGACTTTGCATATGCACATAGCTCATATCTTTTTGTGCTCCTTTGTCTACCTAAGGTATGTTTATTAATCTTTGGAAGACACTTCTTCTTCAATTTAAATAATATACATATAATTCTTCTAGTGATCACCTCACTTGTTTAACCGACCAGTTTGAATGTGAGTCCATAAAAGGATCTTAACATTTTTTTCATCCTTTTATCCTTAACTATTATCATGGTTCTTTGTATGGAAGATATGATGGAAAAATGTGTGTTGAATAAAAATGAAAACAGATATTTAGGAGTAAATTAAAATTATCATTTGCCATTGGTGAATATAAAACAATTAATATTATCTCATGAAAATATAATAATATGTTAGTTATAATACATTGGCAGGTGAAAGAGCATGTTGCCTATTAGGAGCAAAAAGTTTAGGAAAAAATTTTACTTTAAATAAGCTCAACTTTCTCTAATATAAGATAATAGCTAGAGAGTCAACTTTCCTAACAATCAACAAAACACAATGGTTTAGAAGAATCAAACTTGAAGGAAATAGATGAAATTTTTGCAACCACAATCTGAAAATGTGGCTCCATGCTACCTAAGGGAACCTCAGTTTCATAATGATTCAGAAAGATATAAGTGGAATGAAGATGAGAGGAATTAAGACATTGTAATATATGTGTGTATTTACACACAAGCACACAGAGCATATATAATCAGTATTTTAACTGGAATGGGTGGATACCATCCCAGCCTTAAGAAATCTTTTGGCTGTCCTACGCAATGATTTAAAACTAGGGACAGTTTTACCTGTTCAACACACATTTTTCCAACATATCCTTCATACAAAGAACCATGATAATAGTTAAGGATAAAAAGATGAAAAATTGATGGACTCACATTCAAACTGGTTGGTTAGATATGTGATGTGATCACTGGAAGAATTATATGTATGTTATTTAAACTGGAGAAGTGGTTTTATCCACCCACCTTCCTTCCTGATCAGTTATACTACGCTATAGCTCCACATCTGTTAGATGCATTTCAGTTACACATCTTCAAAATCAAATATAATATTTGCAGTTATGAGATGAAACCTTCATTTAACTGGTCATCAAATAATTAAAATAAATTTTACAATAAAGCATCCTAAAGAAAATAAAATTAAATGTTAGAAGAACTACATATTTAGAAATTCAGGTAAAGCCTGCTAAATATTGATGCCAACAAGGTCATGTCAAAGAATTCTTCTAGGAAGCACTTATATATAAAAAATTATATTGAATATTGTCTCATCATGATACAAATAACATTTTATCAATTTTATCAAGGTTCTAGTGTACTCATACACTCACATAAATTATGTGAAATGAAGAGAATGGCACTTTATTTCCTCACTCACCTCATAAATATTTCTGATGAAATCCACTTAGAAGAGAAAATAGAAATATAATGCATTATAAATATACATAAACATTAAAAAATTCTATGTCAAAATTTATTTTATTTAAAGACAGATGTATATGAAGCACCTAAAATAACACCTGGCACAAAGTAGATATTTTGGCTTTCTTCTCCTTTTTTCTTCCGATTATATAGCAAAGTAAATATATTTTTTTCTTGGAAATTTTTTTTTTTTTTTAGTTTTTTAAAAATATTATTGAAGTGTATCACTCATACATGAACATACACAAGCAATAAGTATATAGTAAAAATTGTGAACTTACAAAATAAACATGCATAACATCATACAGGGGTGGAAATGATTTTAAAATAAATTAAGAATCTATCGCTAAAAGCAATATACTTGAAGTTAATCAGATAGAAGATAATCATAAAATTAAATCAGCAACAACCAGCAAGATGGCCGCATAGTAAAGAGCTCCTAGAATCAGCTTCTGCTACGGGCCAGTTGGTGATCTCCCAGAGCTATCTAGAGCACCTGTTTGGGGGCTCCAGGAGACCAGAAGTGCATCCTGCAACATCCTTGAAAGAATGGAAGGAGACGATTCCTAAGTAGAGCACTCCCCACCATGGAGGCTGGTGCCCATCCTCCGCTGGAGGAACAAGCCACCTCAGGGACTGTTCTGCAGCTGGAATTGGAAGCTCCACTTCCAAAAAAATGGGGGAGGGAAAGACGGTTGGGCACCAACTTCAGCTATTGATTAGTAAGTTCGGTGGGCTAAAGTATAATCCTAAGAACAGCTAAAGTTTGAACCTGTCCCATGTCAGAAAGAGGCCAGTAGCCACCATCTTAACTCCGCGCCTGACACGAAGGGAAGCAGGGCTGACTGAAAATCACAGTGCTGGCAGGGAGCTGCTTCTTTCCATCTAGATCAGATTGCAGCTCTAGCCTAAGTCCCAGGCCCACCTCAGGCAGGGAGGAAGCTGGGGGGAGCTGTGCCAGCCTCTCCGGGAAACTACAGGCCATGCCTCAGAGGCTAGTGATCATCCTACTTTGGCAGAACAAGCCACCCGAGGAGCTATTCTGTGGCAGTAATAGGAAGCTCCATTTCCCACAAAGGAGGAAGAGAGAGTTGGCCACCAATTTCAGGTACTGATGAGTAAATTCGGCTGGCTAAAGTATAACCCTAAGAACAGCTAACCTTTGGGCCTGTCCAAACCAGAAGGAATCTGGTAGCCACCATTTTGACTCCACCCCCAGCATGAGGGGAAGCTGGGTTGACTGGAAATCATAGTGATGGTAGAGACTGGTTCCTTTCACCCAGATTGGCCTGAAGCCCTAGCCTAGGCTTCAGCCCCACCTCTAGCAGGGAGGAAGCTGGCAGGCCCTGAACCAGCCTATCCAGGTAAATGCAGGTACATTTAGCTGGCACAGACTGAATAATTGGAACTCTACCAGGGCAACTGCAGTCATCTTGGACCTGCACTGCATAGATTGCTGCCAACACCTCAGCTCCATCCTTGTCCCAAGGAGGAGAGAAAGGGGCGTGAAGCTTCATCAGTCTCTCTGGTCAACTACAGTCTAGGCCTAAACGAGTTGGATTATTCCACACCGCTGTGGCTCTGTTCCTATCCCTGGCAAAGGAGAAAGTTGGGAGAAGCTTCATTGGTCCTTGGGGTAATGAAGACAGATAGAGTCTCCACAGCTTATAGCACCAACTACAACCTTGGCTCCTACTACACAACCAGCAAGGCAAAAAGGGCAGGAATCCCTAAACTAAAGAGAAAAACTACACCCAGAATAAATACTCTAGTAAGCCAGATGCCAAGACACCAACAAAAAATTACAATCCACACCAAGAAATGGGAAGATATGGCCCAGTTAAAGGAACAAGATAAGCCTCCAGATGACTTAAAGGAGTTGAGACAACTAATCATAGATGTTCAAACAAATCTCCTTAATAAATTCAATGAGATGGCTACAGAAATTAAGGATATTAAGAAGACATCAGATGAGCACAAAGAAGAATTTGAAAGCATGCATGGAAAAATAGCAGATCTTATGGGAATCTTAAGGGAATGAAAGGTTTAATAAATGAAATTAAAAATACATTGGAATCACATAATAGCAGATTTGAGGAGGCAGAAAAAAGGATTGGTGAGTTTGAAGAAATGGCTTCTGAAAGTGAACATACAAAAGAACAGATGAAGAAAAGATTGGAAAACAAGGTCTCAGGGGACTAAATGACAGCAAGAGATGTGCAAACATACATGTCATGGGTGTCCCAGAAAGAGAAAAGAATGGAAAAGGGGCAGAAGAAATATTTGAAGAAATAATGGTAGAAAATTTCCCAACCCTATTGAAGAACATAGATATCCATGTCCAAGAAGCACAACGTACTCCCATCTGAAAAAATCTGAATAGACCAACTCCAAGACAAATACTAAGCAGAATGTAAAATGCCAAAGACAAAGAGAGAATTCTGAAAGCAGCAAAAGAAAAGCAATGCATAACATATAAGAGATACCCAATAAGATTAAGTGCTGATTTCTCACCAGAAACCTGGAGGCATGAAGACAATAGTATGATATATTTAAGATACTGCAAGAGAAAAACTTTCAGCCAAGAATTTAATATCCAGCAAGATTGTCTTTCAAAAATGAGGGCAAGTTTAGAATATTCCTAGATAAACAAAAACTGAGAGAATTTGTAACCAAGAGACCTGCTTTTCAGGAAATATTAAAGGGTGTGCTACAGAGTGAAAAGAAAAAACAGGAGAGAAAGGCCTGGAAGAGACCTTAGACATGAAGATTATACCAATAAAAGTAAATAAAAGTGTCAAAAGAAAGGTGAAAATAAAATATGACACATAAAACCCAAATATTCAGGAATAAACTTAACCAACGATGTAAAACGCTTGTATTCAGAAAACTACAATTCATTGTTAAAAGAAATTTTAAAAAGACCTAAATAATTGAAAGACTATTCCATGCTCACAGATTGGAAGACTAAATATCATTAAGATGTTAATTGTAGTCAAATTGATGTACGGATTCAATGCAATCTCCCCCCCCCCGCCCCCCAAAATTCTACCAACATTTAAAAAATAAATGGAAAACATGATTATCAAATTTATTTGGAAGGGTAAAAGGTCCTGAATAGCCAGAAACATCTTAAAAAGGAAAAGTGAAGTTGGAGGACTCTCATTTCTGGACTTTAAGTTGTATTACCTAGCTACAGTGGTAAAAATAGCATGGTACTTGCATAAAGACAGACACATAGACCAATGGAAACAAATTGATGATTGAAAATCAGACCATTACATCTATGGTCAAGTGATTTTTTTTAAAACAATTTATTGAAGTATATCATTCATACATGAACATACATAAACTATAAGTGTTCAGTAAACATCGTGAACTTACAAAACAAACATGCATAACATCATACAGGGCTCCCATACATTACCGCCCCACAAACACCCTGAATTATTGTGAAACATTTGTTAACAAATCATGAAAAAGCATCGTCAAAGTATTACTAACAACTATAGTCCATATCTTCCTCACATATACAATTTTTAAAAGAATTTATTTATGTATTTATTTACTTTTATCCATTTTTATCCTCCCCCCCTCCCCCATTTTTGCTGTTTCTGTGTCCATTCACTGGGTGACTCTGTGTCCATTTCCTGCCCTCTCTTCTTATCCTTCTCCTGTCTTCACTGGAACCTCTGATGTGGGAGAGAGGCATCCTACCACCTGCACCACCTTAGTTCCTGTTTTTTTGGTGCATCTCATCTTGGCTTTCCCTTGTGTCATTCTCACCTTGGCTTTCCCTTGTGTCATTACATCATCATCTTGCTGCATTGCTTGCAGGGCCTGGGGGTGCACCTGTTCACAGGGCCTGGCAGCGTACCCACAGATAAAGCCTGGTGGCTCACCTGCTAGCGGGGCCTGGTGGCTCACCTGCTCACGGTGCTTGGAGGCTCACCCATGCAAGAGGCCTAGTGGCCCATGCACCTTCATTATTTTTATTTTTCCTTTTTTTTTTTTTTAACCAGGAAATCCCGGGGATGGAACCCAGGTCCCTCCATATGGGAGACAGATGCCCAACCATTTGAGCCACATCTTTTCCCCTGCTATATCTCTTAAGGTTGACCAAAGATACCTAGAGTTACAGTCATTTCCCATACAGGATGGTCATATAATAAATCAGGCTTAGTTTATCACCAGCATTCCAAAAACCAGGCCTGGGGAGAAAAACTAGGTCTGGGGGCACATGCATGGTTTCTAATATAGCAAATGTTTAACCTACCCTGATTATCACCAAATCAGGACAGCAAGAATATTCGCAAGTCAAGTGATTTTTGACTAGCCTGTCAAACCCACCCAGCTCGGGCAGAACAGTCCATTCAACAAATGGTGCTAAGAAAACTGGATATCCATAGCAAAAGAAGGCAGGGGACCCCTATCTCACACCTGACAAAAATTAACTCAAAATGAATAAAAAACTTAAATATAAAAGCAAGAACCATAAGGCTTCTGGAAGAAAATGTAGGAAAATATTTTCAAGACCTGGTGGTAGGTGGTGGATTCTTAAAGGACATAAGAGGAGGACTGAGATGGACTACTGAGATATTTAATGTATGTAGAAGTTTTAATTAGCTTTACTGTAAAAGTGTGGAAATATACAGAGTTGATGGTAACACATTAGAGTGAGTAATAGCTGGTTTATAAATGGGGATGTGGCTGAAAATGGTAGTCTAGTGATGTAAATACCAACTGACAGAAAGCTAGAGAATAATCTAGGGACTGAATAGCACAGTAAACCCGGAGTTGGATGAGAATTGTGGTTGATGGTACAGATGCAAGAGCGTCCTGTGAGCTAGAGCAGATGTACATCACTATTGCAAGGTTGTGGGAATGTGGAGAAGTATGGGAAAAATACAACTGGAATGACCTACGGAGTGTGGTTAATAGTAATCAAGTAATATTCTTGCATCTATGCCAAAGATGTACTATGTTGATAATGGGGGAGTACAGAAAATGTGTGCCAAATGTACACTGTGGACCTGATAATAATCGGATGATATTATCTCATAATCTGTAACCATTGTCGTACCACAGTGTGGTATGTTGATAGAGGGGTGTTGTTTGGGAATTTCTGCAGATGTGCATGATTGTTTTGTAGGTTTACAACTTCTGTCATAAAAATATATTTAAAAAATAATAGGATGGTTTGGGCAAAAAATACACCAAATGTAAGATAAGGACTATAATTAGTAGTAAGATTTTGACAATTTTCTTTCATAATTTGTAACAAATGTCTCATGACAATGCAAAATGGTGGAGGGTTGATGTATGGGACCCCTGTATGATGTTATGAATGTTTGCTTTGTAAGTTCACAACTTCCACAATACACTTATTTTTTATGTATGTTCATGTATAAATGATACAATAATAATAATAATACTAGGATAGGTTGAGGAAAATACTTTGGTTAGCAGTAATATTTTGATAATGCTCTTTAATGATTAGTTAAAAATATTTCACAACAATGCATGGTATTGATGGTAGGGTGAGGTTATGAGAGCCCTGTATGATGTATGTATATTTGTTATGTATATTTGTTTTGTAAGTTCACAACTGTTGATATACACTTTTTGTTTATGTATGTTCATGTATGAGTGATATACTTCAATAAATTTAAAAAATTATATCACCATATTATTCGGGTTTTTTCTCATTGACTTTCCATAACTGAGACTATATAATGATACAGCCATTTCCCCCTTACTTTTATTTTGAAAATTTCAAAACCTTGAGAATGGCTGAAGAAATAGAACTGTAAACATCAATGCCCTCTTCTTAGGTGCCCCAATTAGATTTTTATCAATTTTGCATTCTCTCTCACAAGCAAACACTTTATTCTTCTGAACCATTATGAGCAAGTATATATTAACTTCTCAGAGTGTTTCAACTTCATAAATGTTTTCATAAAACACACTTTTGGCATTATCAATTTTCTTTATTTTACTAATGCTTTCCATTTCACTGA
>JAQZBX010065849.1:0-16224 GCA_029593785.1 Cabassous unicinctus
TTTACCAATTAGAAATCTGAGGCTTGCAGAAGGCAGAACCATTTGTGGAGGTCATGTAGCTAGTAAACAATGGACCTGAGATTTGAACCCAGGCAGTCTAACTCCAGAGCCAGTATAGTAGTGCAATTCATTATATTGTTTCCAAGAAGTCAAGATGGCTTGTGATCGGGATCAAAACTAGAACAAAAAGCTAACACGAAAAGCTGTAGTCCATATCTAATCACACACAAGGTGTGACCCCCCACCACCACCACTTTGCTTTATGTCTTGCACTCTTATAGTTTCCCTCAGAAGAAAAAAATACTAGAAGAGACATTTAGCCATGAAAAAAAGAAATCGGGCACTATCTAATTAAAATTAGGCATCAGGATTTTAACTAAATCCGCCCTCCTAAGCTCTGCTTAGTTATATTTTCAAGGATCCTGCATGAAGGGGCAAACTGGATTAGGTGTGCCAGGTGCAGATACTGGCATCCTTCAGCCTTTGGAAATGGAGTTTGACTCGGCTGGGTGCAGACAGCATGGTCTGGGTAGGAGCAAGCCCAGGAGTCTGGCTGATGATAAACATAGCCACAGCCTGCCGACTTCTGCAGAGCTGCTGTAGACCGTGGAGAGGACTGTGTTTAAAGAAGTCGAACAGACTTCATTTCTCCTCCACCCTGTTTCAGAAGATTCATCTGAAACTCCACAGGCAAGCAGTTGGTCTAGGGATGCTGGCAATAAGTAAAATGCCACCAGCACCATTTCCTGCCCTTTGCTGGTTTTATTCACGGTTCATAGTCACCAATCAGGAGGGACTGCACAATCCTAAGGCACAGTGAGACTAGGAGCAAAAACAAGGCAGAGATGGGAAGCTTGAGTAAGGGGAAAAAGAAATAAGACAGAAAAGAGAGGCTCCCTGCAGAAAACAAAGAGGCCCCGCAAACACAGCTGGAGCCTGAGTTTAGGTGCGTGTTACTTGCAAAAGAGAACATCCAGCAAAAATTGGAGACTAGATTCGTATTCTTGTTTCCAACCTGGGATTAAAAAACAATAAATCAGTAAGTCCTTCATAGATCAACTCCCCAACTGCCTCCCAAAGCAGAAAATTACCTCGGGAAAACAAAGAATGGCCCCAGGACTGGGCTTGAAACCGAGAATAGTTAATAGAGCAGCATATTGGTGAAGGACTTTGTCCTTTTCCAAAGGCTTGCAGATAAAGGGTCTCATCTGAGTCTCATGGCACCAAGGGAGGGGACACAGGGTATTTTTATCCCATTTTACAGATGTAGAAACTCTGATGATCCGGAGAGGTTAAGAGATCTGCCTAAAATCACACAACAATTTGATGGAAGAACCGGAACTCTGGATCCCTCTGCTCCTAGCACATGGTTAGACTTTAGCTGCTTCTCTGGGTGAAATGAGATAATGTGTGAAGAGTGCTTAGTCCAGCCAGTACCACCTGGCAAACAGTCCCCATTTGCTGTCATTAGGTTGCCAGGACCTCTGATCCCACTTCCAACAGGGCATACCTGAAGATCAATGTCATTTACCCTGTGCACCCACCTCCTGGGTGACAGTGATGAATGTTCTAATGAACCACTGTTGGAGAAAACATCCTTAATTTGAGCCCTTAGGAAACTCTGCTGCATTTTCCTACCTGGGGAGGAAAACACTAAATCTGGAGTCTGTAGATTAAACAGAAGAAAGAAAGTTATATCTGTGATAATTCCACAAACATTTACAAGAATCTTATCATGGCAATGGCCCAAGAGCCTTCGGGGTCTCCAAATTAGCTTTGGTAAAGTAGCTTTCGTCGTTGCCAATGGAAGCACCATGCTTTTACCTAGCCAGACGCTAATTGCACAAAAGAGCCAGGAGGTCTGTAAGTTGAGAAGATAGGAATGTCTGTCCCACGTGTGACCACTCACAAGAACAGGGGTGAGCTGTTTCTGGAACTCTCACCCAGAACTTGTCACTACACTGCTGAATCATGAACTGTAGCAGGGCAGTCAAGAGTCAGATGGAATGGGGTGTGAGACCTAGATCTGTCACTTCCTAACTGTGTTCTGTTGGGAAAATTAATTAACTCCTCTGAGTCTATAATGCCTCATCTACATGATCAAGCTGCTTATGTACCTAACAAATAGAACATAAAGCATTTAGCTGAACAAATGAGAAATCTCATTATTACTAATAGTATCGTTCCAAAAGGGCAGGAAATGACCCCAGAAATCACCTCACCCAAAGGTCCCAAACCTGACTGAGCTGATGCCCATGTATCACATGAGGAGGTTTTAAGACTGCCTATGGCTGGGGCCCAGGCATTCCTGTGCCATGCCACCTGCTTTCACGCCCTCAACTTCGTAGACCTCCCTGCTCCTTTGGTTTGCAATTGCAGAGTCTGCTTAGGGTAAACGTATGGTGCTTCCATTAGCAAAGACTACAGCTATTTTTCAGAATCTCTGAGGATGGGGACAGGACTTCTTTACTTTTCAAAGCCCCTCAGGTGATTCTTAAGCAACCAAGTTAGCATCAGACCGAATGATCTTGGGGAATGCCTGACCTGAGCTCAAAAGAGGCTAAGAAACCTCCTGAAGGTCACAGAACCACGGAACTCATTAGCAATGATAACACCACCACCACACACCCTCGTTTTTCCTCATTTCCGGTCCAGTGACCTTCCCAAATGTGTTCACCAATTGCAATGAATGTACCACACTAATGAAAGACGTTGTTAATGTGGGGAAAAGTGGGAGGTGTGGGGACTGGGGCATATTACATATGTTACATGTTACATATTTTTTATGTAACATTTTAAGCAATTTAAGTATCTTTTAGAAAAATTTAAAAATATATTTTAAAAATTTAAGGAAAAAACAGTATAGCTTTCATAGTTGATGTCTCAAGTATATTCCACGTGGTCTTTGCCTATCATGTATTAGTAACTATTTAGAGCCATCAACAGATTTCTCCCTAAGGATTTACAGTGTGGATTTCAGTTCAGAGCAGTACCCAGGGAGACTGGGGAATCTGTTTGAGTGCCAAAGGACCTCTCATGTACCCCAGTAGAAGCCTGGCTTTTCAAAACGTAAGACCACAGGTGGGGCATCCCAGCGCCATCCCACAGACACCACCTCCATGTGGCTTCCTGGGTGATGGGCACAGTGAGCAGGAAAGGAACACCTGGGAAAAGCCAACCTCGCATGCAAACCCACCAGTGATGGCAGGTGTTACAGGTGTAACCTGAGGATGGTCCCAGGAAGAGCTACATCCCCTTGTAAGCCAACTATGTGCCAGGAACAGTGCTGAGCATTGAACTTGCGTACTTCCGTGGTCCTAGGTGGTGAATATTCTTGTTTAGCCTTTATTCTTATTAATCATTTATTTTTATTTATTATCTTAAGGATGAGGAAATGTAAGGTTGAGGGGAGAAGTACTGTTCTGAGATGAGCATAAAGGCATATAAAAAGAATCCTGCCTTTATTTAGGAAGTAAAATTTGCCTCTAATGAATGCTATAACTGTTAATAATGACTTTTTCTTTAAATAACAGGATATTTGTTGCCCTCAATATTTCTCTACACTCCACTTTACTCAGTTGTAAAGTAAGGATTCGTAATGTGCTCAATTTCTAAGGTTGTGAAGATTAAATGATTTAATGGATATAAAGCACTTAGCACAAAGAATACATATTAACTGTTCAATGAGGGTTAGATATTGTTATAATTACTACTAAAATGTGGATTTGGCTTTAATAAACATTAAGATTTACTCAACTCTATGTGTGAAAAATACAATGAATGATTCGGTTGAGTGCATTTAAACCTATAATAATGTTACATTTATATAATTATGGATGCCACTTAGGACTTCATATACTGTATTAGTTTTTTTATTGCTGTGTAACAAATTACCAGAAACTCAGTGACTTAAAATAACACCCTTTCATTATCTCATACTTTCTGTAGGTCAGAAGTCCAGGCAAGGCATGGTTGGGTTCTCTATTCAGGGTTATTCAAGGCTGAAATCAAGGTGTCAGCTGGGCTGTGGTCCTTTCTGAAGGCTGTGGGGAGGAATTCACTTCCAAGCGTATTCAGGTTGTTGGCAGAATTCAGTTCCTTGCTGTTACAGCAGTGAGGTTCCCATTTCTTTGCTGGTCATTGGAGCTGAGGACCAGTCTCAGCTGGAGGACAGCTGCACTCCTTGCCAGGTGTCCCCCTCCATCCATCCCTCTTCAAAGCCAGCAACGGAAATCTCTCTCCTGTCAAATTCCTCTCTTGCTTTGAATCTTGCTCACCAGGAAAGGCCTAGTCCTTTTAAGACTTACCTTTTTTTGCCTGGCTCACCCTGGATCATCTACCTAACCAGCAACCGATTTGGGACCTTTTCTTAGATCTGCAAAATCCCTTCTCAACAGCACCTAGAAGAGTATTTGGTTGAAGAATGGGGAAAGGTGTGTGTCCACCAGGGACTGGGAATCTTGGGGGACATTTTAGACTTATTCCTACCATAGACACATTTTCTCATCCACTCTGGCTTGGGTCAAAATCAGATGAGACAGTAAAATAATGAGTGACTTCATTATGCATGGCTTGTGAAATAATTCTTTAAAACATTATTCTCATTGTTTTATGATCATACCTCAAATATGGGCACCCAGTACCCTTGACTAGCACTTAGCAGTATGGAGAATTAGAGAAGCTAATGGTACTGTATTATTAGGTCCTGCAGGAAGAATCCCAAATACTCCTCAATATTTTCTGTAAGTTATTTAACCTTTCCATGCCTATTGATCACCTGTAAAAGGGAGAGAGAAGCATTTGCCTCATAGAGCTGATTAGATATGTTTTACATAAATGATAATGATGATGAGAATCTGTCATTTCTGGCAAGCTTAACACGTGCAGGTATTGCACATCCGTCTAGGTGCTCTGTGGTATAAGTGAAGGTGAATGGCTTCAGCACTGAGGGCAAATATTTGATTCAATCCCAGTTCCATCTCCTCGGGAAACTTTTGTTACCACTCAGAGCCTTAGTAACTTTAGAGTGGTGACAAGAATGATCACAGGATAATTCTGGACATAGTGTAGAGGCCACCCAATATATGGTAAGTATACAAAACAGACCATACAGAAAGCTCCTTTCCTTCTAAATCTGTAGTCATTCGAGTACCATCTTCATGATTTTTGCCATACTGCATACTATCTATTCTATGGTTTATTTGGTATTCTTTAAGTTGACTTCTTTTTTCTTGCCCACGAAATCATGATTTGATGTGTTATTTTCATTTTTTTCTAAGACCACATTAAAATAAATGCACAACTATTAGAATAAAATATACTTTCCGAAGTCACCACATGTATCATGAAAAATAAAATACCACATACTGGGAAGTGAGGCAGTGAGAATGTGAAGACCCCTTTTAAGTGAAAGAGAATGTTCCTTGAGGTCCCTGAAGAAATATATTGAAATCTTCCCAGATTTTAAAAAGCTTGCTTCTGCTTTTTGAGGGAGTATCTTGAAATTGAATTCATCTGATTTTTAATATAAGCCTAGTGAATAGGGAAAAAAATATATTCTATTAAAAGAAAATGAAAATCTGCCAGGCCCAGAACTCACACTCAAGTCTTTTTAACTCCAAAGTCCACAAAAAATGGGGGCAATGGGGAGAAGACAAGTGAGGAGACTGGTGGGGGGAAGGAAGTAGAGAAGGAAAAACAGAAATGCAGAGGAAGAGAGACTGGCAAATTAGCATCCATAGAGAAGAGAGAGAGAAGGAGAGGGAGAAGGTGAAGGTGAAGGAGAGGGAGAGAGAACACATTAGGAAAGAATAAGGAGGAAAAGACTTTTAGTGAATTCTTAAGTTATTCTAAAGCATCCTATCACCACACAGTTGGGTTACTATAGGCTTTAAAGTGCAGTTACTCCCTATCACTTCTCTTTGCTTGCTATTTAGGTGATTGCCAACTATTCAGCTGCTCTTCTCTCTTAAGCCTTTAGAACTCATCTCAGAACCCAGATGATACAGCTACTCACTAAGGGCAAAATTACAGGACTGCACAACATATCCAGTAATCAGAGCAGTATGGCTCCAGGATCTGAGAGTCAAGCTGGGATCCTTAACTCTGAGTCTCTGTCCCTGGCCTAAAACCTAGAAACATTCATTGTGTCATGACCAACAAGTGAAAATTATGTTGAACGAGGGAATGAGATGGTTCCAGTGTTTCTTTTTCACTTTCAGCTCCTTGGTGGATTTCTTACAGCATTTGCATCTACAGCTAGAATTAAATTTTCTGCCTTTGCCACTGCCTGCCCCAAGAAGCACCAGAGCCCTGACTGCTGAGTACCCAGGGAAGAGCACGTTCAGCCTATGTTTTAATTAGGCCCTGACATCTGGTGTGGACTTCGAGTGCTTATTTGCACACCTGCAGGCTATTGGCTATAAAGTCACCCAGCCTATCTGGAGTTAACTAGCGCAGATGGAGACTGCAGCCATTCAGCTTAACAGGGCAATTGTGTGGGTCTTGCCGAATGTGCAGCAATTGTGAATCATGGCCCCGCTCACTTCCAGGTACTCTGCTTTCTTCCTCAAGTAAGAAGCATTTCACCTCTTCTGCCCATCTTCATAACGAATACAGCTGGTTAGAAGAGAAGCTTGGCAACAGGGCAGTCTTGGAAAGCTTTCAGAAGAGAGGCAAGAGAGGCAGTGCTCTAGGATGGGATTGATTGGATCTATAAAGACAATGAAATTTGCCAAGGACTTAAAACGATCATCTTCCCTCCTCTGTTAAACAAATATGACACATACTGCTCCAACCTCATCTAACGAGCCTCTGGCCTTTGAATGTGCAGAAGGAGGTCAATTTGATGGGAATTGGTCAGAGGGACCTCATGTGCACTTGTGTTTCCATGACATTGGGAAGAGCATTCATTGAAGGCGCCAACTCAAAACTGAGGCCTTGTTTCAGGGATCCTCACCTGTAGCATCTGTTTTATTTACCACTGTATCTCTGGTGTGTGACATTGCTTACATGCTCAATAAGCATTTGTGGAAAGAAAGAATGAATAATAAGCCAGCTGAGACAGTATTGCCAGACCACTGAGACCCATTAGCTTCCTGAATGCATCCTTCTGGTTGTTCTCAAAGCTCTGGGTAACTTGCTGGAAAATTCCACCTGTCGTATGTTCATCAGCTATAAAATTGGGATGCTCTTAGTTGACTCTCATTGTTTCCTATTTATCTCTTGCATGCCTGTGAGATCCCAGCTAGCTTACACTTTAGCTGAAAAGTCAGGGCATTTGTAACATTCTGGCAAATGATAGAAAACAGAATAATGCCTAATGCGGTACTTATAAAATAGTGGAGGAGTTCAGAGGAGAGGAGATTCCCTGTGGACCAGGAAAATGAAGAAAAGGATGTTGATTTAGGCCTGGAGCTATGGTTTGTCAGAGAAATTGTGGACAGTCTCCACAATTGAATAAAGAAGGAAAGAAGTATAAATTACCAACATGGATAATGGACATACCTAGGTTACATTCCTGGCTTCACCGTTTATAGCCATAAGAATATAGGCAAATAGCATAATCTTTCTAAACATTAGTTTTCTCTTATGAAAGAGGGAAATTAGACCACAGATGGAGAAACAGAGCCAGTGAGAGAGGCATGGAATGGATTCCCCCCAGTAAGTGGAAGTGTGCCCTGGTGACACCTTGATTGTGGACTTCTAGCCTGCGGAACCGAGACAACACATTTCTGTTATTTAAGCTAACTAGTCTGTGGGACTTTGTTATAGCAGCCCTGACAAACTAAGACAGACCCCAAAATTTCTTTGGAAATTTCACTGTACCAAAAGTATGGGAACCGTGGCCTGGGAAGCAGAAAAAACTAAATTTGCTGGTTGGGGCATTAAAGATAATCACAGCACTTTTTATCCTTGTATATTGTGCATTTGGCATATCCAGGAAGCAAGGTCTTAGGAAAAGTAGGATTCTGGTCTGCTTGGTTATTATTTTAAGCCACATGTATACAATTTATAACCCAGTTATGCCTCCTTTCACTGAAATATCAACCGTGTTGTAATAAATGTTTGTAAAGTGCCTTATAGAAGTAAGTAAATGGAGCTGTTAACTTGTGTTTTGAGGGTAACAAGGTGCTTAGGTAGCCTAATCTGCCAAGAAGAAGAATGGAAATTAATCTCTTTCTTGAAGTTTAGAATTTAGGGGCCATATTTAAAGTTGCTGGTCCTTTCTTCTCTTACCTAAGAAAGCAACTCTGGGAATGTGTACGGACTGTTAAGGACAGGGTCTGAGATCCCCTTAAGCAAGACCTAGCCAGCCCTGCAGTCGTGGCTGTGGTGGTGGTGGTAGTGGTTGTTGGAGGATTCTAGTATTCCTCTGAACAGATCCTAGAGCAGAACCAGGGCAAAAATGGGGGAGGAGGTGAATTATTATATAAAAGCCAGCAACAAAATTGAGGAAATAGGTACACTGTTCAGATTTCTTTGTGAACTCTGGAGGAAAGTGTTTCTGCCTGGAAAACAATTTGCTTTTTGGTGAGAATGGAAGATGGAGAATGAAATATTTCCACCGAAGTGGTGAAAAGAGAAAGTAGGAGGGAAAGAGTGGACAGAAGGATATCCTCTTGGGCACAGACATAGTGACGGTTCTTGTACAACCTATTACTATAGGTGTCTATAAAATGTGAGCTCTGATGTTTGGAAAAGACCGGGTATAGGAAGATCTCAGATATTCACCCATTCCTTAATGAGTTCAGTAAAACACATGGATAAGCAACGTCCTTGAAAAAAACTGGCTCTGTTTTATTTTCTCTTTGTACAGTCAGTGAAAGATAATTATGGATACCTCTTTCAGGGATGACAAAGCTATTCTTTTATTAACAGGGTTAGAGAATAGATATCATGCTTGACTGTGTGTCCTTCTTGATACAATTTAAGGGCTAAGGTGCTATTCAAAATGTGAATTGTTACTACAGAAGCTGCTCTGAAAAAGTATAATATATATTGATCCACCCAACAGATACTAAGCACAGTTTTCCTTATCCTGAAGAGTACAAAATATTTAGTAGTGTCTGTGCCTAAACTTCTATTCAAAGTCAGATAATAAGGAAAACACAGAGAAAATAATTAGAGCTCTTAAAAGATAGACCTTAGAAGAAAGTCCAGCCTTCTTTTACAGATTTATAAATAGAATCATAAAATTTTATTGGTGAAAAGAACTCTAAAGATCATATAATTTAAATTATTTTGGATTAGTTGCTGATTTGACGGTAAATTTAAAGATACAGAATCTGGTACCCTAAGAAGCCCAATCCAGCTCTACATATCACCCTATCACTTTATTGGTCTCCCGAGAAAATTGTATACAAGGTAAGAGCAAAAAGGGATGCAAAGTATACATTGTTTATAGCTGTGAAAATTTGCCCAGTTCTGGTAAAAAAGGTTAGGTTGGATTCTCGGGCTTATTGAAGCCTAAACTGTACTATACTTCCCTGCTTATCTATCTATGTATCTATGTATCTATCTATCTATTTATCCATCCATACATCCATCCTTACCACCTAAGTCTTGATCCCAGTATTCCAATGCATACCTATAGGAAAAGAGGGATGGCCAAGTCCCAAGAAGAGGCTTAAGTCCACTCCTCCAGCCATGGGCATAGAATCAAAGAGAGAGAGAGAGGCTAAAGCCTCTCCTAGTGGCTAGCCTTGCCTACATCTGTTTACCACATGGAGACAGGAAGACAGATGCAAAAAAGAGACTCAAGCTCTTCAGGATACAGTGACCTTGACCATTAGTGATAATAAACCTCCCTGTCAATGTCTGGGCACTAATCAGTCAGATAAGCAACTTCTCTTCCCTTGCAGAGGAAACTAGGAAGATAGTTGGACAGGGGACTCCTTCCTGCTGGGAGGAGGAGGAGTGCAAGTGTTTCTGCCTCTACAATAATAATAATAACAACAGTATCTACCATGTATTAAATACATACCATGTGCTAGGTTCTGTTCACGGGTTTTATGTACATTATCTCATTTAATCTTCAAAGAATGCTATAGGGTTGACATGATTATACTCATGTTACAGATAAGGCTTAGAAAGCTTGGGTTGCACCTGCTTTGGGGCCATCTACTAAGTGTTTGACTATCTATTGTGATTATAACCTACAATTGATGGATAAAAAAAGAAATAGTAGAAAATTCACTTCCACCATACACCACCCACCCTAGACAGTTTAGTTCTACCTTTGGTAATTCTCACCATCATTAATTCCCTCCTTGTATCCCTATAGCCTACTACACTGATTATTATTTGTACCCTGTAAAGCAGTGTTTCTCGACTGTGGTGATTTGCCCCCCACAAAACATTGACAATGTCCGGAAACACTTTTGGCTACCACAGCTTGGGTTTAGGGGGTGCTACTGACATCTAGTGGGTATAGGCTAGGGATGCTGCCATCCATCCTGCAAGGCACAGGACAGCAAAGAATTATCTGGCCTGAAATGTAAATAGAGATATTGTCAAACCCATTTAGAAACCCTGCTCTGTAGCCACACAGAGGAATTGAATCACTTGTCTACATTAGCCTTTAGTTGTTTGGAGAGAGCAAAAATACCAGGTCTAAACCCTCCACCATATGTATGCCCCAATCCTTACCATAGTGACTCTCTAGTCATCCTATATCCATCTGTTCTAATAATCCCCTTTCTAAAATGGAAGCTTAGAAGACTAAGTGGACTACTCAGTATCAAATACTACTGAGCAACAAAGCCAGATCCAACAGTACTCACTTCCTGTTTCAAGTGCCTTCCAACTACATAATTTTTAATTTTCCAATCCCTTCATTGGGAATAAGGGTGAATAATACAGACAATGCCTCTATTCTCGCAAAGGTTATACTCCGGTGAAATTTATTATTAACCCAACATGTTCCTTACCCATTTAGGAATTATCTCCTCTATTGTCATTTGATTTGGACGTGTCTGCTTTCAAAACCAAAAAAAAAAAAAAAAACAATACTCACAATCAAGGCCCTCATGGAAGCATGACTATTTTTATGCCAAATGTGTCTGTGCATATAGAGCAATAGAACAGAATAGAACCCAGAAATAGACTCACAGTCACTTGACTCTGACAAAAGTATCAAAGCAATTAAGTGGGGAAAGGGTAAACTTTTTAACAAGTGGTGTTAAAACAATAAGCATATATTGAATAGCCATAAGCAAAAAAAAAAAAGAAAGAAAAAAGAACATAAAGCTTCTAGAAGAAAACATAGGAGAAAAGCTTAGTGACTATTGATTTGGGTTTGGCAAAGATTTCTTAAATACAACATGAAAGCATGAACTGTAAAGGAAAAAAAATCAATAAGTTAGACTTCATACAATCATAAACTTTTCTACTTCAAAAGACACTGTTAGAAAAATGAAAAAGCAAGCTATAGTCTAGGAGAAAATATTTGCACATAGCAATAAAGCACCTGTATCTAAATATGTAAAGAACTTTTATAACTAATAGTAAGACAAACACCTAATTAAAAAATAGGAAAAACCTTTGAACAAACACTTCCAAAAAAGAAAAAGAAAAAACAAGTGGCAAATAAACACATGAAAAAATGTGCAACATCTTTAGACATTAAGGAAATTAAAAGCACAGTGAGATACCACTACACACCCACTAGAATGACTAAAAATTAAAAAGACTAACCATACCAAGGATTGTTGAGAATGTGGAGCAACTAGAACTCTCATATTCTGCTTTGGGCATGCAAAATGATAAAATCACTTTGTAAAACAGTCTGGCAATTTCTTAAAAAATTAAACATATACCCAACCTTTGACCTAGCCATTCCCCTCTTAAGTACTTATCCAAGAAAAAAAGAAAAACATATGTCCACATGAAGAATTGTAGTCAAATATTCAAAGCAGCTTTATTTTAACAGCCAAAACCTGGAAACAACCCATATGTCCACAACAGATGAATAGATACACAAATTGTGGTATATCCACACAATAAAAAGGAAGGACTTAGTATAGATGAATCTCAAAACAATTATGCTGGGCAAAAGAAACCACACCCCTCTCCACACCTACAAAATACTATTGTTTGGTTTCTTTTATATAAAATTTTAGAAAAAGCAAACTAATCTATAGGACAGAAAGCAATTTAGTGTTGTCTGGGGGAAAGGGGTGAGGAGGAACTGGGGACTATAAAGGGGCAAGAGAAAACTTTTAGGGTTTTGGATGTGTTCATTATCTTGACTGCAGTGATGATTTCACAAGTATATACACATTGTACACTCTAAATATGTGTTGTTTATTGTTTGTCGATTATACCTCAATAAAACTGGATAAAATAAAATAAAATAATTAAATGGGTCCGTGACAAAGAGAACAGGTCTGTGTCCCGACACTCTCCCCATTTGAAGTCCTGCCACGTGGTGAATAGCATCTGTTTCTATCCTTCTGTGCTAATTACAGTGGCCACAGAGTGCCTGCTTCCTTTAGTGCTGGCAAGTGAGATCTCCTAACCTCTGTCATCTCTAGGAAGGGTCTGCTGGTAGAGCCGGTCAGTGGTCAGCCACCCCATCCATGAAAAACTGAAAAGCTTAGAAACTGCACATGGGTGACATCAGTGGCTTCACCCTGGATGATCTTCATCATTAAGTATGGATTGAATTACACTAGTCATTTCAGAGTCAAAGGCAGAGCTCAGAGGCTACTTGAGTTGCAATCTGCTAAAAGCCAGTGTTTGAACACATCTTTCATTTCCACATAACCTTGCAATGCAGCATCCTTGAGTTTCATTTCACATATTTATTTGTACCCCTAATTACATGTCTTTGAAAGCTTATTTGTTTGGGCTTTTCGATGTCTCTTTCCTGACCAAGAAACAAAAAGATCCTGAACCACATCAATACCACAATTCTTCAAGATAGATTTATTTCTCCAGCAAGGAAACATTCTTCTTGGGTGTGGGTTAAACATGTGTTTGGGTGCTAGAAATTCACATATACAGTGTTTGGGTAGATGATGATGATGTTGTTTGACAGATTTTTGTCATCTTACCATCAATTTTCTCTGTGTCTGTATATATCAAACAGAAAGTGGCTCTAATGTGTATTATACATGAGAAGCTTCCTACTATAATAGAAATTACCACAACTTTGGACTCAAATCCCATGTGTAAAATTTCCTAGCTGTATAATCTTGGATAAATTTCTTAAATTGCATGAACCTCAGTTTTCTCTTCTGTAAAGTAGGATATAATTATTGTAAAGGTTTTAAATAAGGTATTTTTCTAGAAGCTGTAGTGTAGTGGTTCAGATCATGGGATCTGAAGCCAGACAGTCTATACTTGAATCTTGATCTCACCACTTATTTTGTAACACAACATGCCTCAGTTTCCTCATCTGTAAAATGGGGATGATAAGAGCACCTACTTCACAGGGTTGGTATGTATATTAAATTAATTAATACATGTAAAACATTTACAACAGTACCTGGCACGAGATGAGGACTCCATATGTTAGCTACCATCAATATTATTGTTGTAGTTATTTTGTTATATCTGCCATATAATAGTTGTTGAATTGATGGTAGGCATTGTTCATTTAAAATGCTCTCTCTCTTTTATTATTTTTTTTCTTATATTACTTTTACTTAGATGTGGAATACTAAAGTTTTCTAAACCTGTTGAGAGAAAGAATTACACATTTTTCCTTGTGTGTGTGTGTACACGTGCATGTGTGTGTGTTGCTCAGCAAAGCAAATAGAATAATAACTAATGTGAGATTTTAATTATCATGTATGTCAGCAGTGCTGCTTTGTAAATCAAAGTTAATTGATTCTGAGCTCTTGCTGCATCTTCAATCCTCCTACCAGCTCAGGAGCAAGCATGCTATTTTCTACATAAACAAAAAGGGTGCTTCTAGAAAGGGTGTTCAGAACAAAGCAGGGTGCCATCTAGGCAAGGGCAATTTCAAAAAGACTCCTCATACTGACTTCCACCCAAGGTGTGCTAGAAGGAGCTTAATTTTTCCTTTCTGTGGGGTTAGATATAGTCCTCTGGTAGCTATCTTTGTCTTATCCTTCAAAAAATGGTTCAACTTCTTTAAATCAATGGTTTTGTCTTAATCTTTCAGAGCATTACTGAGTATAATGGGTTCAAAAATTTTCAGTAACTTAATTGGCCATTATGTGAACAGTACTTTCTTCTTTTATGTAAAGTTTTCAGACTTATTATGCCAAAGCACCCCTTCTTCACACCAACTCTTGCGTGAACACAATTCATAAAGCTGAAAATAAGGGAAACTGAAAGTATAGATTGAGAAATGAAGCTTGTGGCTACCCAACCAACCCCTCCCCAAGAAGTAGCCCCAGAAGTACTTCCAAGAAACCCCAAATGTTCTTCAGATCACAATTTGAAAAATTCTGCCTTAAGGTAACTTTCTTCACTCTGTTTTCCAAAGAGACCCCTCATCACTGTATTTATGTATTTCATGAGCTGCTCATCTCCCCCTCATCTTCACTGGCTGTGCTTTTATAAATTTCAATCCACACTAAGCTATCTTCTTTCAAAGTAAAAAATCCTAAGATTTTCAGGAAAACAAAACAAAAAAAAATCCTTCTTCACACCCTACTATTTTCATTCCTCTAATCATTATAATGATTAAGAAAAAGGAGACAGACTGGAAATTTCAAGATTCTTTAATCTGGAAAGATACAAGCAAAACTCTGGATTCATTGAAGTCCATGAAATCATGGAGCTGGGAAGGAGAAAGTTAGGTTTGTTCAGCAAATGCTTGACTAATGGATCTTGAGCAGATTCTTCCTTGTAGTTTGGAAATAATGATCCATGCAGGGTACGAGAATTTATTACTGCAGCAAATGGAAATAAAAAATAGAAATCACTTTGCAAAAGGCTGAGTGAATAAACAAAGACTATAAAACTATGAATGTTTGCTACTCACCCAGTCTTGGGATGGTAAATCTGTGATACATATGCTACCATTTCCACCTCCAACAGCCAAAGCAGAGATCGCTAAAAGATCATGGTGAAGGTAAAGCCTCAGTGTCACGTCACACAAAGTGTTCTAGCCACCACTACCAATTAATTATTCTGCATTTGTGTGTGATTTGAAGTCTGCTTGCCAATATTGATCTAGTCCAACCATCAGATTTCACATATGGGAAAACAGAGGCCCAGACAGTGGATAATTTGCCCAGTGTCACACAGCTAATAAGCAATGGATGGACATGCCTTTTGCCAACACAGCTCTGTGTCCATTACACTGAAAATGCTAGAACATTGGTTGGACCTGTTTGAGAATTCCTGTGTCCTGACTTCCCACATCCACATATAGGGAGCTAAGAGGATCTCCCACCATTCACTCAGTCTCAAAGTTGCTGCACAGTGTTCATTCCCCTGCAGCCTTTCAAAATTTATGTCACTAATGCTACACATCATTATAAAGGTTAAGAGCACAGGTTTTGCCTGATGAGGTGGAACAGGGCTGCTACTTACTTGGCGTGAGATCCCCAGAATGCAATTTCACCTCTTTGAACCTCAGTTTCCTCTTGCATAGACTAAATGCCCACCTCATAGGGAGGCTGTAAGATGAAATCAGATATTGAATGTGAAAGTGCCTAGCACAGGGCCCAGAATTTGTTAGGTAGAATTTTTAAACAATAAAAATTTTACTTTTTTCCCTTCCTATTCAGTTCCGCAAGTTGACGACTCCTTGACCTTGAATGAGGGATTTAACCTTTCAGAGCCTCTTTATTTTTAAAATTGGTATCATGTTAGTATTGACCACTAGGCTGCTTTGGGGAGTAAATGGGATTATAGCGGTAGCAGCAAAACAACAAACTTAACTTATAACCTAGGTACAGATTTTATACAGAGGCGTCTTCTGGAAGACTCTCCCACTTCCTTGCACTTACTTAAATGCCTGGCCCCAGTGGCTTTTGCCATGACGAATATTTCTGTTTTGGGTAGTGCAAGTGGAATTCAAAGGAACTGGCTACTATAAGAAGGCCCAGCTCTCTCTTGAGAGGGATGTATTGTGAGTGGGATAGCCGTTGGATTACGAATTTGCAGACCTGGGTACTCATCTAGTCTGTCATGAGTTTGCCCTGTCACCTTTAGAAGGTCATTTAGCCTCTCCGGGCTTTAGCGGAATCCACCATGCCCACCTCACAGCATTGAATGATCCAAATGAGAAATTATCCA
>JAQZBX010065850.1:0-16234 GCA_029593785.1 Cabassous unicinctus
GATCCTGGAGACCTCCGATGTAGGAGAGAGGTGTTCTGCCATCTGCGCCACCTTGGCTCCTGGTTTCCGGAGCTTTCAGAGCATCTCATCTTGTCTCTCTCGTTTTACGTCATCATCTTGCTGCATGGCTCCCGGGGCCTGGCGGCTCACCGGCACAAAGAGCCTGGCAGCCCATGCGCCTTCTATATATTTTTTTTTATTTTACCGGGAGGTCCCGGGGATCGAACCAGGTCCCTCCATATGGCAGACGGACGCCCAACCATTTGAGCCACATCCACCCCCTCATAGCTCTTTAATATTTAGTTCAACTTATTCCAAGTCTTTAAAATTGCCCACCTTAAGTTACCAAAATCATGCCAGGAACTCAATGTTGGGGCACAGACTTTCTCTCAGGGGTGGGGTAAAGAGAGCTTTAAAAGCACTATCCATGTAATTTCCAGACCAGTCAGCAGATGGCACGCATTGGCACACCTTTCCACTGAGGGGTATCTGTCAGTTTTCCTTTGTTTTTGTCTCCTGGGAACCAAGATTCAAAGCAGGCTCTGCTGGTTGAATTCACTGAAGAAAAGCCCCCCTGCTCCCCCTCTATTTTCCTTTGTAACAGCTGGCAGGGAGGAAGATGTCTGCTCCCCTTTCAGTGAGCAGAAATGAGCCAGGGATTTAAACCCCACTGAATATCATGGGGGTGGGGGAGGGGCACCCTTCCCGGCAGCCAGGAGGTTTAGTAACTCACAATTTGTTGTTTTGGCCTTACCCTCCTGGAAGTTGTGAAGCCTTGTCCTGGTCTGCTGACACCCAAAGCAAGTCCTTTGTGCAGCTTTTGGCTGATTTTCCATTGTTTTTGTGAGAGCTGAGCCTTACCTGCCTAATCCGAAGCTATGTTCTCACAATTCCCTACCATACTGTTTTGATTATGACAAAAATATGGTAAACTTTCTTATCAATAAGCATGATTCCTCTAACTGTATTTGCATTTTTCAAGATTATTTCCACTATTCCATAATCTGTGTATTTCCATATAAATTTTAGAATTAGCATACATACATACATATATGTATATATATATATATATATATATATACCCATACACACATGGATGCAACCTTGCTGGGATTTTGAGAGGAATTGTACTAAACCTATAGGTCAAGTTGGGGAAATTGGCATCTTTACCTTGCCGAGTCTTCCAATCCATGAATATGGTATACCTATCCATTTATTCAGGTCTTGTTTGATTCTTTCACCAGCATTTTACAATTTTCAGAATACAGATCCTATGCATGTTGTATTAGTCAGCCAAAAGGGTGCTGATGCAAAGTACCAGAAATCTGTTGGGTTTTATAAAGGGTATTTATTTGGGGTAGAATCTTACAGTTACCAGGCCATAAAGTGTAAGTTACTTCCCTCACCAAAGTCTGTTGCCACATGTTGGAGTGAGATGGCTTCTGACATCTGCAAGGGTCCAGCCTTCCTCTTCCTCTTAAGGCTCTGTGGTCCCAGCTTCTTCCAATATCAGTCATAGGCTGGGATAAGTGTCGTCTCTCTCCCGAGGTTTCTTTCTGGGCTCAGCTGCTCTGCTCGCTCCACAAAGTCAGCTGTAGACTATCAGGCTCATCTCTCTTCCCAGGGCCTCTGCCATGTCTATGGAGCCATCTCTATTCCTGTGTTCTTCTCCTGCATGTTTACTTCCTGGGGCTCCACTCAAAACTCCAACTAACTCCTCTGTCATTTTGTTTTCTCTCCCTTGGTGGGCAGGGACTCAATGTCCTACTGACGTGGCCCAATCAAAGCCCTAATCATAACTTAATCAAGTAAAAGTGAAATCTCTGAATCCAATACAATCTAATATGCCTGGAGTAACATATCAGTTTACGAACAATCCAATATCTATTTTTGGAATTAATAAACAATATCAAACTGCTATACATATTTTGATAGATTTATACCTAATTTTTGTATTTTATGTGGAATCATAAATGGTATTGTTTTTAATTGCTATCTCAATATGTTCAATGTTATTATGCAAAGATATGATTTTTATGTGTTAATCTTGTATCCTTCGCCTTTGCTGAAGTCACTTATTAGTTATAAGAATTTTTGGTGGATTTCTTGGGATTTCCTCTGTTGACAATTAAGTTATTTGCAAATAGTTACATTCTTTCTTTGCAATATAGATGCCTTCTTTTATTTCTTACCTTATTTCAGTAGCTAGAACTTCCATTATGATGTTGAATTTGAATGCTTGAACAAGGACACCTTTACCTTGTTCTGAATCTTAGTGGAAATGTTTCCTGTCTCTTATCATTAAGCATGATGTTAGCTGAATCAATATTCATTATCAAGTTAAGGAAGTTGCCCTCTATTCCTAACTTACTGAGTTGTTGTTTTTTTTTTAAATCATAAAGGGGTGTTGGATTTAGTCAAATGCTTTTTGTGTTAACTGATATGATCAGATGATTTTTCTTCTGTAGGTTATTGATTGGATGAATTCCATTGACTGGTTTTTAAATGTTGGATCAGCTCATATGCCTGAACTAAATCTCACTTGGTTGTCATGCATAATTCCTTTTATGCATTGGGGAAACAGTTTGCTAATCACATGTTGAGGATTTTGCATTTAAATTTATGAAGGATAGTTGTCTGTAGTTTTATTTTTTTGTACTGCTTTCAGTTTTATTACTGGCCTCAAAAGGATTAGGGAAGTGTTCCCTTCTCTTCTATTTTCTGGAAGAGATTTTATAAAATCAATGCCAATTCTTTTAATGTTTGGTAGAATTCACCAGTTCTAGAATCTGGACTTGGGGATTTCTTCTTCTTAATGATGAGTTAATAAATGTACATACAGAATTATAAATGTCTTTCTGGATTAGAGTTTGGTGGCCATCTATTTTAAAATATGTATCAATGCTTTGAAAAAGTCCTAGAATTACTGTTCTACTTCCCCAAATGTGATATTTAATAATGCAGTAAGAAAGGCTAATGTCTATTGTAAGCATATTATAAGTCTTGTGCTTTAAAATAACTTTTCTTTGTGACAACACATTTAGTCTTCGAAACAGGCATTTAAAGTGGGTACTATTTGTCTCCCTATTTTACAGAAAAGGAGACGGAAGCATAAGATCAGAAACCACGATCAGAGAGCTAGGCAGGATGGAAGCAGGGACTTGAACCCACGCAGTCTGCCTCCAAATCCCTACATTTAATACTACACCATGCTGACTCACCAGCCTTAGTGTTTTCTTTAAGTTTTTATTTCTTATCTATAAAAGTTAGGCACTGACATCATCCTCAAGAGGTTGTTGTAAGCATTCCCCACAGTGAACAACAGGATGCATTTTTTAGATACTAATGGAGGATTTCTTTTTCTCTGCTTTCATAGTATCCAGGTATGTATTTATACAATTATGTCCCCAAATATCTGCCTTTCACCAAAGGCAGACACTTTAGGACACTTATTCAAAAGGTTGCATTTAAAAAACAAAAGAAAAAGAATAGAGAGAAATAAAAGGTCGGGAGGCGGGAGTGGTGGTGTTATAACAAGGTCTCCAATTTCCCATGATCTATCCAGTCTTGAACCCACTTTAGTTCTGTGTTCATGCCTGGCTGGCCAAAAAACTGCACTGCCCTTGTCAAGGTCATCAGCCAAGTCCATCTCAACAAGAATATAAATGTCTTCTGTTTCAGATATTTTCAAACATAAACAAATGTAGTGTTTTTACTGGAACTTTGAATAATACGAGACACCACTCATTTGTCAAGCACCTATTATGTGAAAGACTTTGAGCTAGGCACCAAATAAAGACCAGAGTTGAGTGGGGCAGATCCATCTCTCCATGAGCCTCCAGTCTACTGTGGGAAACAGCTGTGTAGACCATATGAAAGAAGTCACAAAATTGAGTGGCCTAAGACTACACATTAACTATGCTTGACAGACTTTCAAATAAATGCACCCAAAATAGGGCTTACAATGCACAGGCAACCTTGAAAAGTAATTACTATCTAGCAAGGAAAATAATCATTCTTAGAATTCAAATGCATAGTTGAGTTGATGTATTCTACCTGATAGAACCACAAGAAACATCAACATTCACTTAGCCCGGTTAATGATATTCAATATCAGATCTAAGATACTGGGCTTATTTGATCTTAAGGGAATTCACACTGTCCTGGTTTGTCTTTTGTGGATCCCAGAAAATTATGTTCTTAAGCTAACCCAATACCTGTGCCTGTAAATGCAGTGTCAATGGGGACTTTTGATTAGATTCAGGTAAGGGACTTTGATTAGATCACTTGATTAGATCACTTTAGGGCATTTGATTGGACTGTGTCAGTGACGCATGACCCAGGGGGTGTCTGCCCTCCTGCTGGGATCTTATGTAAACTGAGAACTGAAAACAGAAACACGCAGAAGAAGGAGAGTGATACAGCCCGAGAGTGTGCCACCATTTTGACCCTGCCATGTGAGAGAGGACTTCAGGAAGAGCAGACCAGCTGTCATCTTGCCTTGCAGGACTCCAGGATCTGCCAGCAGACGACTTTGGTGAGAAAGCATCTCTGACGGTACCTTAATTCAGACATTCACAGCCTTGAAATTGTAAGCCTTTACCCAAAATAAATTCCCTTTACAAAAGCCAATCCACTTCTGGTATTAGCAGCCCTGTAGCAGACTAAAACACATGGATTTTTGCAAAGGCAGTAATTTTAAATAGCCCAAAACTATGACCTCCGCTATAAATCACAATTTATCACCCTAAATCAATGGGAATAGCTTTAGAGGAAGAGTGGGAAGAATGAAAGAAGTGAATTGACATCAGACACTGGTAGCTAGGAAGATATTAAAGAAATCTGAAAAGAACCCATGGACCATCCTCCTGTGGTTTCCTGCCCTTGGACATATAAGAATTGGAGGCAAATAGATGTGGACTTGGAGAAATCTGGAGCCAGCTTGTCCCCCGCAGGCTCAAGATCTCTGCATCCCTCCTGCCCCACAACAATATGATAAAAAGTTTGGTCATGTAAGTCCTCTTCCTAACATTTGCCTTGATCTGAAGGACAGACACTTTGTATTTTGGGTAGACATGCAGCCATGCCCTCAAACATCCAAAATTAGACTTCATGGACAGAAGAAAAAACAAAACAAAAAAAGAAATAGGGTTGCATCAAATGATTTAGTATTGAATAATCCCCAGAGAGTCAAATTATCAGTTATTCACAGATTTAACCTTCATGTGCAACATGCATCCTACCGCCTCCCCCACCCCCTGCCACATACACACACACACACACACACACACACACAATGTATGGTTGAATTCTACAAGAATAGAATGCCACGTGTTGGTCCTGGGGTCAAGATAGTTGGTTAATGGCCAAAGTTCTTTTGAATTGCAGGTTATTTTCCAAAGCGTCTTACACACACAGGTATATTTTGCACATTTCTATTGAAGCCAAAGACCAAACATACCCGAGACACCTCATTAATCATTTCTCATTAAGGAAATTATATCTGGAGTAGAATTTATTCTAGGCAAAAGCAAACTGCCCTTTGTGGGAAAAGGAAAGATGACTTTGAGTTTTTACATGAAGCATAAAAATATTTGTAATAATACCCTGTCACCCTATAATGCTGTGGAAGTTACACAGTGATTTCTTATGCAGTTTCTCTTTTGACTTTTGCAATGAAAAAAAACTGAGGGAAGGATGAGCATTATTAGCTCAATTTTACAGAGAAGGAAATACAATCCCAGAGAAGTGTGACTTTCCCCGTATCTCAAAGGTTGGGGTCAAAACCTGAAACCACATTTTTTCTTTATGACCTTTTGTTCCCACTGAGTAAACATATCCTGTGGTGTATCCCCAATGTTGAAATGACTTTGTTGTCAGAAGGTCTGGATTAAACTGATGATATACCACTTACTACATGACATTTGGTTAATGTCTCTGTGGCCATGAATTTGTAACTTTCTGCTGGCTGCCCAGGAGCTCCTGGAACGCTACTTGAAGGGAAGAAATCCTGGGCGTAAGGACAGGTTTGTGGCTTTTCTTGCTCTCCCAAAACTCTGGTAACTCTTGGATCTCCCAGGACCTGTTAGTATGTGTTGAAACTAATGATAATATGAGAAAAATTGCAATCCCTGAAAAGAAGGATTGAGAAAGGATCTGCCTTTGAAAGGGCTGCCTTTGCAGGACTTTTCAAAGTATAGAATTCTGGGTGCAGACGATCTAACCAGGGGAGGCACATGTGAGAACTCAATAAGTTGTAAAGATTATCAACTATTTGCACAATTACCACTACCAACTGATGTAACCAAGAGCTTTTTCTCAATGATGAATAGCTCCTTTCAAATAATGGCTGTGTATGATAATTAACTAAAGATTCTCAAACCACCTTCATTCTTGAATTCCCCAATTCTGACCCCTCTTCTGAGGGTGTGTCAGGATGGCTGTGTAGGGGAGATTACAGCAGGGCAGAAGTGTGCATAATTTTTTTTTTGTTTTGTTTTGTTTTTGTTTGTTTTCTTTGCATAATTTTTTTAAAGTTTCCAGAGCCACGAATTTTGCAAGAGTGGTTGAGAACCACTGTTTTCTACCATCTGATCTCTTTCAATGGATACCCTTGATAGTTTCCAATTAAGGAATCTATTCTTTTTGTTTAAAATGTTCACCCCTGACTCCCTTGATTGTAATGCATCCTACTAAAGATAGAAAGGAACTTAGCATTTCTTCTCATAACCTGGTGCCTTGATTATGGTGTCCTCAGCACATCACTTGTGAAGACTGTATGAAATATTTTAATTGATGCATGGAATCTCGCCCACGGCATACATGATCATGGTGGAGTGAGGCCTGGAAGCTTAGTAGATATGTGGGACAGTTGTTACCATGTGTAGAACATGAATGAAGAAGACTACAAATGTTCTTTCTCAATAGTACAGAAGCCCATGGAGGTTAGAATATCCTAGCAAAAATGGGAGAAAAGAATAGAAATAGAGAGTCCTTGTCTCACTTCCACTACTCGCCATCCATTGAACCTTGATTAATTTGATCAGTTAAAGAATCCATGCATGTGAGAGGAATAAGTTGAAACAGCCAGCCTTTTGACCCCTCTCAAATCAACCATTGTATAATCATATTTTACAGCCTTCCTCTGAACAGTGATACAGTGATGGGAAGTGAGTTAAATAAGCTATTGCAAGAAGAGAATTTATTATTATAAGAGTATAGGCTGGTGTCACAGATTCCAAAGTGGCCAATGCAGGAAGACACCTGGGATTCAGGTAACTGGAAGCCTGGAGTGTGTCCCCTCTAGTTTTCTCATCCCTAGCTGTAGCTTCCTTGCTTCACTTATCCTCCTCAGCAGATGGATTTCCCTGCTTTTCTGTTCAAAGGTGATGGGCCTGACTTCACAGAGGGACTTCTGGTCTACTCCCAAGTCCACATTCCTATGACAGGGCTTTCATTTGGTTGGATGTGCCCTACGTACCCTGATCCTGCTGTCCCTAACTGGGAGAAGCTTCTATCCCTATGATGAAGCAGTTCGGCAGTTAAGGACTCACGTGGCACAGAACTGATAACCGAAACCTTATCTAATACCTCTTACTCATAGTCGCTAGTAACTTAATTTAGTGCAGGTTATCGGTGCTAACTCCACCTGAGTTAGATAAATAAAGTAAAAGACTTACTAGCCACCATTTACTTAGGCACCCACAATATACCAGACATTGTGTTTCACCTTTCGAGGAGGAGAACCTGAGCTTTAGAGAATTCAAATAGCTTGCTTAGATTGCACAGAGATAAATGTCAAGGAGATCTGAACACAGTCTCTATGAGTGGAAAACCAGATAAGTTCCTTACACTGTCCCAGAAAGGGATATCTGGGGAGAATGTGCTCAAGAGGAAGATTGAAAGAAACCTTCAGAATTAGAAAGACTGGGAATATCAGTATGGGAAAGTATATTCTAAATGAAAAAGCACACTCAGAGCAAAGGTTTGGAGGTAAGAGGGGCATGCTTTTATAGACTATCTTGAAGGAATTAGCCATGTTGAAAAGAATCTATGGGGAGATTCTTGAGCTGCTTTGGAAATCTATTTTAGAATCAGTAGCTGTGGTATGTTCTAAATGGAGGTAAGCTATAAAGAATGCCTGTGGAAGGAGTTCAGAGCAGTGAAAGCATTTTGAAGATGGGCTACTTCATCCAAACCTCAGGCGATGAAGTTCTTCGCTGAGAGCTGACCTGAAGAACATGGAAGGAGGAAATTTCTGGGATATTTTAATGAAGTGCACCTAGTACTCCAGTGGAATATTGGATATAGGGAATTTTATGGGGACTGGACATAGTAAATAAAGGAGAGGAGTTATCATCAAGGTTTGGTGTTTAAATGGTTAAAATAATGTCATGCTATTAACAGGAATAGCATTTATTCAATAAAGAGAAAACATCTGTAAGTGGGGCCATGAAGAATTTTAGATTAGAGTAGGACATTCAAATAAAAATGTCCTGGAAGATAAATTAGGAATGAAATTATAAGTTTGGAGATCCTTAACAGAGGTGATCATTGTAGACTTCTGTGATGGTTAGGCTAATGGGTCAACCTGGCCAGGTCATGGTGCCCAGTTGTTTTGTGAAGCACTGGGCTAATTCTAATACAAGGCATTTCATGGACTTTAATCATCCATGAGTTGATTGCATAGATGGCTGGTTTCATCTACAAGCAACCAAGGAGACTGCCATCAGCAAGATGTGACGTCGTATCCAATCAGTTGAAGGCCTCTAAAGGGGAAGTGATTTCAGCATTCAGAGAGAGAATTCCGATCTCTACTTCAGAAAACCAGTGTCTCCTGGGAACTCATCCAGGACTTTCATCAGAGCTCCTGGTTTTCAGCCTGCCCTGCGTAATTTGGGCTTTGCATCCCCAAGGTCGTGTGAGACAATTTTATAAAATCTCATAGTATTTACAGACATCTTCTGTCAGTTCTGTTTTAGAGAATACAACTTAGAAATTGATAACTCCGGTGACAGAGGCTGATTGGAAAGGAATAAAAAGGGTAAGAGGAGGCAAGAATGTACAAAAACATGATTTTTGAGCAATTGGAGGAAAAGTGAAATTCACAGATGTAATTTAAAACAAGGAAGCCATATTATTTCAAGAAAGGTGATCAATATTATCAAAAGTTAAAATATCAAAAATAATATCCAAAGAAAAAGTACAAGAGAAAGATTTTACAAGGTGGTTTTAAAAGAAGAAATCTTCTTTCCTAATTAATTTCTGGGGAGTGGTAGAACAGACTCCAGTCTACAGATAGAAGAGATTGATAATGACGCCCTGAAACCATTTAGGCAACAGAAGGATGGGGGCAGATTGGTTTGGGATGCAAAATAGTGTCTGCCCAGAGTGCATCTGAACCCAAAGGAAGGGCAGAGAAGGCAGGCACTGAGCAGATTCCACTGGAGGCACCACGGGTAGGGACGAAAAGCACCGCTGGTATTGCCTTTAGAAAGTAGAGTGTTTCCTTTTCCTTTTGTTTTCTCTTTTTCCGTGATTTATTATGATTTACAGTTGATCTAGCACCACTTGCTCTGTGCATAACCTTTCTGAATAACCTGTTTTTAATAAATGGATAATCACTGATCTTCAGAGAGCTGGCTTGCCTAGGACTCTAAATCATCGTCTTGAAAGGATTAGCCAATTTATTCTCTCTCTTCCTCTCTGTTTTTAAAGTGATTTGCCAGCAAGATGTATGCAAGTTGATTTTGGGTAGTATAATACAGGACACAGGATGTCACAGGGAAATAAAAGGATGATATAGGAACACTTTTCTTGAAAACAAAGAAGACATAGCAATGGTAATGATAGGGTTTAAAAATGCAGGCAGGTCCCAATGAGCTACTCTTTTTCTATTATTCTTTTGTGCTTTGACAGTCTCTTGGCCATTTTTCTACTTATTAGCACTTCTTATGAGAAAGAAGGAAAAGGAGATGAAACTATAATGTGTCAATTTGAGATACACAGTCTTCTATTAGGCCCATCACCACCACAAAGTGTCGAGGTGCTCCTTGGGCCCACGAGAGCGTCAAAGCTTCCAGCCCTACAGAAACTATGTCCCTACAAAAGAATGGAGGATTGTAGTACACATGCCCTATCCTTCTGAGTTTTTCTATATGATTACTGCATTTTCCTCTTCACCCAGGGACTCTGAGGCAATGAGTGTAGGTATGAGAAAGAAAACTCTTTGAGTTGGACTCAGTTATGTCTTTCCTGCACATGGCTCATCTGTCCCTTCTATTTAAGCCTATACTTGGTGCTGGAGTTTGTAGGTGTACGTCCAGAGACTTGAGTCTTTGGGCTGTCCATGTGCCAGCTGGGCCCAGAACCTCAATGGAGTTGCAACACCTACTCTACAGGTTGTTGGACTTACACAGGACAACTGGTGGGGAGATGATGATGGACAACAGCCGTCCCAGGGAGCAGAGAGAGTCTGCAGCTGCAGGCAGGATAGTCCCGTCCATCTTCCCCATGGGATACAAGCCCCCTCTCAGTTGGAGGTAGAGTGGACATCACCATCCCAGAATCCTCAGGATTGGGGAATAAACTATGGACTAGAGTGGACTTACTGGTATTCTGCTATAGACATATTGTGATTCTAGCAATGGAAGAAATTACAACATTGATGTGGAGCCAGTGGCCACTGGAGGTTCTGAGAGCAGTGGGAGGGAGAAAGAGGTGTAGTACGGGGGCTTTTTGGGACTTGGGAATCGTCCTGAGTGACATTGCAATGACAGATATAGGCATATAACATGCAGAACTGTGTGGGAGAGAGTGTGGTGTACAATGTGAACTATGGTCCATGCTTGGTGGCAAAGCCCCAGGATGTGTTTATCAATTGCAATGAATGCGTCACACTAATGAAGGATGTTCACATGGGAGGGTGTGGGAGGTGAGGGGAGTGAGGCATATGGGAATTCCTAAATTTTGTGTGTAAAATTTATGTAATCTAATTATCTTTTAAAAAAACTCTTTGAGACAAATGTTTGCTAAAATGAACGTTGCCTTAGAAATACTAGAATTAGCCAGTGTTGCTTAAAAAGAGTTTGGTTCTGAACATAAATAACCTTGTAGTCATTTTTCTTACTTTTTGGTTATGCCGTTCAAAAATTCTAAGAGAAACAATTCTATAAATCATGACAAATTGCTTCTTGATTTGGAGAACATGTGTTGAATTTACAGCAATTCCATTTCTGTATGGAGTTGACTTATGTAAGACTGCTTCAAATATTAGCATCTATAGCTTACCTAGAATTATTACAACTGAAAATTGACATCTATTATGACTGCCCTAAATTTACATTTGATCCAATTTTTTAGTGTAAAGTCTTAGAGTAATTAATAAAATGATGAAGTTAAACTTCAAGGTTTGTTGTGAATAAGAGATCAAGAGATTTTTTTTTTCATCAGATAGATTAGTTTACAGATGTTGATTTAAAAAGATGAAATTGTTCTAAATTCCCAAACATCACGTAATTTCTTTAGGGCAACTCCTTATTCTCTTATTCTCAAAGCTTCCCAATGCTTGTTGATTGAAAATGGTTTGGCTTGAAGACATTTTCCCATTAATACTAATGTGAATAATCATACTTTTCTGTACAAAGTATTTTGTACTGACATTGTGGGGTAACAGAAGGTCACTGTCATACTAGAAATCCATCTGTCAAGTGGTAACATTTAATATTGGGCTTGTCAGAAGCGAAAGCTGGGGTAACAGCCTGACTAGCTGCGACAAGTAGCTTGGCTCAAGTGGAGGGTTTAGGTTCATGGAATGATTAATTTTTACTTCAGATTCAACAGCAAAAGTCATTTGTTTAAACATCCCAGAGTTTTCATAATTATGCATATGATTGGAAATCCACAGAATAATTCAAGCCTAGCTGGAAGAAAGAAGAAAATACAGCTTCTGAAAACTGATATCAAATGAATTTGGGCAACTGTCAATACACGATAAAGTACATTAAAATTTTTAATAAATTGGGTTTTGTTGGCAGGACTACTTTAGATTCTGAATAATATTTTGAGCTAAATTTCCCTATCCTTTTTGGAAAATGACAATGTTTAAATTTCAAATGTGTGTGTGTGTGTGTGTAATTTTTTATGTATGCTGGCAGAAATCCATGCTATTTCCTAATACTAACTACGGAGGTACTTGTGGTAAGGGTTGCTCCTAAACAGGTGTGAAATTTAAACAGTAACATTTCAGAGTCTTGAAGCCAAAAGGTGATTATGAATGCTGGAAACATAAGGAGGCTCATCAAGTAATTTATTTAGTTATTTTGTGTCAGAACCCCCAAAAGGTGAAGATTCTCTGAGAAACATCCTAAGTATAAATTCTATTTTCCAGCCATAAGCCAAAGCACAAAACAACAAAAATACATCAGCACAGCAGGAAATAGAAAGGTCATGACAAAGATTAAAAATCAAAAAGCAGGTAAATGGAAATAAAAGTTAATGCAAATTCCTAAGATTGAGAAAGGAAAGTATGACAGATAAGTGGTTAATATTCAAACCATCAAAAAACAGGAAAGCACAAATACATACAAAACGATCAGAAGAAATCGCAGCTACAAAGGAAATTAAAGAAGCAAAACCAAGTAGTTTGATCAATTCCATGCAAATACATTGGAACACTTAGATGAAATGGATGATTTTCTAGACATTCACACTTTTTCCCAGAAGAAATAGAAACTTGAAACTGACTAATTATATAATCCCAGAGAGACCCAACCTCATTCTCTGTCCCACCCACTCTCCCACTCAGCTACCAGTTCCAGATGGTTCCACAGCTTTTTTCTTTGAAAACAAGATATTGTCACTGACATTCAAACTGGTTTAGATCATAGAAAAGAAGAAATAGTCCCATTTTTTTTTTCATTTTAAAACTAGCAAAGCATTGATATGAAATCCAAGCAATATAGCACAATCTACAAATGAATTCATGGAAAGGTTTTAAACAATAAGCAAATAGGAGGCAGGTGATATAGTGAAGAAAAGTCACTGTGATGACCTGAGATTCATCTCAAGAATACAACTAAATTTCAATAGGTTACTAGGAGCATTTAATAAAAATCAAGTCATTCTTCATTTATAGTAAATAAAAAAAACAGAAATAGACGTCTATTTTCTTAACATGTGTCATGTTTAAAAGTGACATATTAGTTTATGTATGTCATGTATGTATACATGCTTTCATGCATGTATGTGTGTGGATGGCTAGAAATATACATGTGTGCATATGTGGGTATATACACATGAACAAAATGTATCTATCAGGCTTAACGGTAAATCAGCAAGAGTAATTCCACTCTATTACTGTAATTATTGGTCTTTTTATTCTGTAGTTAACATAACTAAACAAATAAGAAAATGAATGGATAAATATTGGAAGGAAGGAGGCAATTTGTTATTATCTTCAGATTAATTTAATGACTAAAATCCAAGGTTACAACAGAAAATAATTGCCAATAACATGATAATTGAGTGAGAGGAATATGTACAATAATCTTTATACTAGGGGAAAAATTTAGAAGATATAGTAAAAGAAAGGCAGAATTTAAGTAGCAATGAAAAGATATTAATTTTACAAGAACTAGCAAGTATAAAAATTTGAGAGAAGTATAATCCTGATACTAAAACCTGACAAAGACAAAAGAAAAGAATATTAGAGCATGATTAAAATTTGAAAAGAATATATATATATGTATATATATACATAATCATCTGATGAACATCAGGAAAATATATTCCACAGTGTGCCATATTCAAATGGAGCTTGCTTCAGGAATATAAGGCTTGATTAAGTTTGAAAATAATTTCATGTAAATCATTGCATTAAAATTGTGCCGGAGAAAATTCATTTGACAATTTCAACAAATATGGAAAGTAATTTTAAGTAATAAATTCTAAGCTATGATTAATAAAAAGCATTGCTAACATGGATTGAAAAGAGAACCCTTAAACATATAATGGCATTCACATTTGAAATGAACAAGTCCAGGAAAGAGCATGTTTTGGGGAGTGAGATGCTGAAAGCATCCTCTGAGATGAGGACTGAGACAGCAACACCTGCTATCTGCAGTGGGTGGGAGGTGCTAGGATTAAGCAGGTAGAAATGAATGCAATAAAAGGAAAAGAAAAATGAAATCTGTCAGGAAATATGAAAGTGTGTGCATAAAATCAGACTCTATAGACAAGCCCTAAGAAAAGTGAATTTAGCAGTTAACAAAAACAAGAAAAATCCATTTCATGGCTATATGCTAGTAAAAATACATTTTACATTTCATTTAGATGATATGATAATGTTTTCAATAGCATAAATATCATCCCATTCACAGAAGTAATTGTAGAAAGAGATGTGCAGAGCATCTTCAGAGGAAAACTCAGAAACACTGCAATGGAGCGGTAGACCGTCTTCATAGATTGGAGTACGGTATATTGTAAGGTAACTTATCCCAAAACTGAGGTATAGATTCAATGCAATGTGCGTACAACTGTGAGTGTGTAAGTTCAAGTGTGAAAGCACACAGAGAAAAGACAGCAATAATGAATAACTTTATTAATGTGTGTGTGTGCCTATGTCTGTTTGTATATGTTCATTTAAAAAGCTGCTTGATTAGTAATGGGTATTTAAACCAGCCATGGCCACCTATGAATAACATCCAGTGATGTTTGGATCCCCTATCAATAAAACCCAGTGTTCTGCTACCAAGATCCATCATTCTAAGGGGACGATACACCTTGGAGAATGTGACTTGTACATGGTTTTACCTGGTCTCTTCCTAGTGTGAAGCAGAGCCTTAGAAATATTGACTAACAAATTGTCATGCATCTACACACGTAATTTTACTGTTCTGTGTTTTTATATCAGTGCCCCCTTTGAAAAGCTATATGCCTTCTCCCAGAAAAAAAATCCATTCCTCTGTAGATATGTACATAAGATGTGTGCTAAAGTTGCAAGGTGCTCACTGACCCCCAGTGTTCTCTTTATTTGCTAACTGCCCATTCCTTTCAGCCATTCTATGACATCCAGTGTCCCAGCACTCAGAATACTGGGAAATGAATAGCAGATGGAATTAGTCCAATTGAAACAGAAGTGAGACGTGAGTTTGAGCAAACAGTAAGCAAAGAAACCACCACCTGACACAAAGGGAAGAGACGGATATCTATACATGCGTGTGTCCTTGAGTATGCCAGCACAGATGGGAGAGGAAGGAGGGAGGGAGGGAAGGGAGGAAGAGAGGGAGAAAAGAAAGAAGGAAGGAAAAAGGGAGGGAGGGAAAAAGGGAGTGAGGGTTGACTCCTGTCTAAAATTGTTTAAATGAAATATGTGCACAGCTACTTACAGTGCTAGGATCCATTGTTTGAAACCAAGACTTGAATGCAAGTGTTTTTTTTGCGAGTGTGACTGATGTCAGAGAAATAACTATTTTAGTCATGCATTTGTGATATTATTCGGATAATAAAAGCGACCAAGCAAAGCCAACTCGTTTGTCCAGGAATTCTCCCAGAATTCACCCAAGGACTGTCAGCTGCCCCCTCTGGCCGCACCTCCTCAGCCGTCCTCCTAATTGCTGGAAGCTACTGAAACGTCAGTGGTGGTGCTGTTAATTTTACAGGAAGCCAAAAGGAGGTGCTGCTTCTGCGAAACGACTTCCTCTCCACCCATCCTCAATAAGAGGCAGCACTCACTGTGCGGAACCTAATTCCAGCCTCTTAGGAAAATGCATTTACTTTGGCTGTTGTGGCACATCTTTTTATTTTTCCTGTTTCTTTTTTAAAAATTTCTTATTGCGGTAACGTACATACAACTCAAAATTTCCAATTTCAACCACTTTCAAGTGTACAATTCAGTGATGTGAATTACATTCAAAATAAATTTCTACTGCAAGGAAGAGAAAGAGGATAAAGCTGGGAGGAGAGCACAGTGGACCAAGAATTAAGAAATCTGCATTCTGGAACGAGCTGGAAGGTTCTGAATAAGGCTTCCTCTCTGGGATTCACCCCTCCTCTGTAAGCCACGTAAGTATTAACACACCGTACGTGCTCAATAAGGCATCGTTTAAAGACCAGCAGATGCAATGGTGGATATTTAAAAAATTAGTTTGTAGTTAGGAAAGCACTTTGATAAATGCTTTCTCAGATGAATAACGTATTCTTGACCCACGTTCCAGTGATTTAACACAGAGCATCT
>JAQZBX010065851.1:0-16224 GCA_029593785.1 Cabassous unicinctus
TTCCCCTCTTATCCTAAAAAGAAACAATAATTTTAGCAATTCCTTTAGATCCACATTCACAGATAATATGATTTAACAATGTTAATATGCCAATTAGCCAACTGATAAAATTAAATCATCTCAAAATTCCAAACAACTTTCTAGAGGAATATCAGAACCCAGTTCTAAAGGTCATTCAAAAGGAAAAGTCCCAAGTTTAGTGCCATTGAATTACAAGCTCTAGCTGCCAAATGGGAACCTTTCTCCACCTGGGGCACTTTGGATCATTGTGTTCAGGGTCTCGTAGGGAAAAACAGGAGACAGCATCTTGGATGGTTAATTCACCCTGATCATCAGGATGAGAAGAAATCAGATCTTTTTTTATATGTTAGAAGGAAGGAGGAGTATTAGCATCTACAGGATTTATTTTGATACCTCTTAATAGTCACTCTCCAATTAATAAATGGACAAGGGCAATCTCTGTCTGAGATGGGCATGGTGACTATGATATTGAACACCTCAGAGGTCATAGTCTGAGAGTTAAGGAAGGGAGGAATAAGTAACAGTGTAGTGACCACTTTTCCTTGTGTGATGGAGATGGAAGTCCATCATAAATTTTGTTCTTTTTCTTGTGAACCACTTTTTTATGAAGTTCAAGTTTCTGCACCACATCAGGATCTCTGAAGCATTTGACAACAATTCAGATTTCTGGTGTCCACCAAAGTGGAGAGGAGGGATCCCTCAGTGAGCATTCTCATTTCCACATTCTCCAGGGAATTCCTAACCTGTGAGAATTGTGGTGGTGTTAGGAACCCCAGAAGTCATGTGCTGCTGATGGGTCTTTCTTTCTGTTGTGCTGTGGCTGCTTTAGTTTTAACTGCAACACACAATCTGTATCATGGGAATATAATCACATTTAAAAAATATTTTTAAGATGGACCAGGAATTGAGTCTAGGACCTTGTATGTGAGAAGCAGGCCCTCAAACCACTGAGCTACACCTGCTCACAAATCATCACATTTTAATCTCCTGACAACATCCTCTAAGTGAGGAACTCCTAGTATCTCCATTTTCTGGCACATCCTGAGTCACGTAGACTCCAGGGACAGGTAAGATTTTAGACACTGGAGTCAGATCCTGGATCCACATCCTAAAGCTGAATCCCACTAGCCAGGACAGCTTGCACAAATTATGGGGCTTCAACATTTCCATAAACAGAATTACTAAATAAGTGTTGTCACTTCTCTTAGTGGAAACCCAGTAATCCATTTAACCCCAAGGCTCAATTTATAGGGATTGAGGCTCCTTCTTCACCCACTGTGATCTGGTAAGGGGAGCCTCCAAGTTGAAAGAAAGGGGGAGCAGAGGCAAAGTCTTTAGCAAACGGTCCTGCTTTTTCCCAGGTACCTGTGATACAGAGACAAGGCCTAAGGATACCAATGGGGCTACTTCATGCAGAAGTCTAATTCCAGTTCATCATAAATAGGAACAGAGGTTGGGAAATGATACCTGCAAGTGAGAACTAGTCCCCCATTTATGTTTTTACTTGGTCAGCTCTTTCCCTTTTTTACCCTGAGACTGAGTCCTTCTTGAGGTCTGGTCTCATGAAATCTGAAGTGTAGGGTAGCAGAGAAAGAGGCTGGAAATCAGATCCTCTTCTGAATGGAAAATGGATTTCCTCAGACCCTTGGTGCCCCTGGAAGACCAGATGTGGCTCATGAATGAAGCATTCACAGGCATGGTGGCTCTGAAGGAAAAAGGGCTACCGTGTGGCAGTATCTCTTAGAGGTGCAGTGGTTTGTCTTGCATGAAGCTATGTTTACAGAAGAAGAAAACTGCTCTTATACAGATTGTGTGTTTATGGACTCTGGACATAAGCCATGAAAGCCTAATATAAGTTATCCCTAGTTGTGAAGATTTAAGAGTGAAAAATACTCCTTTGACCAAACAAAATCATTTCTCAACCCAGAAAACCTTCCTACAAAGGTAGAAGTGAAAGAAAAACAATTTTATCATTGAATAAACATTAAAGCAAAATGTGATGCATCACAAGCAATCTGCAAAGAAATTCAAAGATAGAAAGAAATCTGAAGATTTTTTTATGTGACTAAGCAGATATAACCCATTACATACATATTCTCAAGTTATTTCTCATCTTCATGACCAAAGGTAGGTTTACAATTTGGAGCCAGGAAGACACCTACTAAACTCCCACCTACAGAAGATATGCTCATCACTTAGGAAATTAGGAGACATTTTCTTTGATTACATTTCAAACAAATGGCTTCCTTTCTTTTTTTACCTTGTGTGGTAAAATTTGCAAGAGCCTCATTTAAACTTATACACACATTTCAAATATATGCATTTCAAAATGACAAAGTGGTATTACTTACAATTATGTATTTTCTAAAGTAAATACTCAGTGATGGGAGGGAGAAGGTTTTCCCTTTCCTTATGTTCAAGAGGGACAATAATGACTTTCTCATTTTTGAAGTTGTATTTGCCCTTACATAACACAGTAGCATGTAGAAGTAAAAGCTCAAAAATGAAGTCTAGATGATAGTATGGTCACTGTCATTTTAGGGACAGAAATGAAGGAAATGTCATCAATCAAAGAAATGGGTCAGGTAATAGAATAGTGTATGAGATGAGGAGAGAAGAGAGGCTATAAGTGACCAGTGAGATATTTAAATAATATTATTTGAGGAATGTTTTATTTTCTTTGGCTGTGCAAGCAAATACCATGCAAAACATTGGCTGGAACAATTGGAATTTATTAGTTCATGGTTCTGACGCTAAGAGAAAATCCAAATCAAGGTGATGCTTTCTCCCAGAAGACTGGAATTCTGGGCCTGCTGTCTGGTGATCCTTGGCCCTTAGCTTGTCAGATGGCAAGGCACATTGCAGAGTCTCCAGGTCTCTCCCCTCTCTTTGGGTTCTTCTGCCTTCAGCTTATGGCCACTCCTTCTATGGCCTTATTTCTGTCTGATTTTCATTCTCTTACAAATGACTCCTGTAATAGGATTAAGACCCATCCTAATTGAGGTGGGCCAAACCTTATCTGAAGTACCCTCATTAAAAGATTCTCCTATCCTCACAGGATAGGAGGTTGTGGCCAATCCATTTACCAAGGAATCATGAAAATCTATTGTTGATAAAGGACAGAAATTTAAATAATAGGCAGAGATACAAGCTTTGGTAAGGGCAGCAACTGGCCTCTTAGGTGTAAGGAATGTTCCCACTATGAATGGAGTGAAAGGGCTCACAGGAGATGGGTCCTTCATTTACCTGGGAAGTTGTAAACTGTGATCTTCTGTCAAGATTGCTTTGAGAATTAATGATCATAGTAACAATCTAACATTTAAGTGGAATATTCTAAACATTTTTATATTAATATTCTTAAAAACTCTCTGAGGAGGACACTGTTACCATCAATTCCACTTTCTGAAGAATAAATGGAGGGACAGAAGATTAGCAAATTGCCCTAATTGGTTCATCTAAGAAGGGACAGAGCTGGTGCTGAAGTCCAGGCAATGCAGCTGTAATTACTGAGTTGTATAACATTATGCCAGGAAGAGCCTTCCCATCTTTTCCCTTATTACTGAGTCAGGAAGACCCTTGAAAGAAACCTCTGGGCATGACTTAAGCTTGTCCAGGTAGACTCATTAATACTCGGAGACTGTAAATTTCAAATCCCTTCTTTGCATCAATAGAAGTGATCTTTTTAATATTCATCTTAAATAAGTAAACAATGCTTTTATAAAAATTTTTCACTAACTTTTATTTCAAAGTACATACACACATATATTTATACACATATACTTATTCATTCATATATTATTGATAGATTTATACACACAATATACACTTATATGTATACACACATATAAAATGTATTAATTTTTTCAACTTTCCACATAGTTGTTCAGTGCCAGCTCTGTCCAATGCTCTGTAAAATCAGCTATGATGCATAATTATCATGAACAATCTTGAGACTTCATATCATGAGGAGGAGCACAGAGCTGGTCTCTGAGTCACAGTGCCCAATTCTTTACTTCATGTTAACTACACCCCTAGTGGCTCAGCTCTGAAAGCAGCAGTGGTGTTTTGAAAGTGCATTCATATTGTACATTCAGTATATCCTGTATATTGTAGTACATTGCAACCATTCCTGTTTTGAGAAGCACAAATATCTTTGGAGTAATCTGTTCCCAAAACTATGACATTCATGTATATAAACATAGCTGACATCCTATCTCTTCTTCCCTCTGACTTGGGGACCTGCAAGGACCATAGTTTTGTGGCTACCTCTCTGGCTTCTTTCTAGGGCCTTGTAGGGTCCCAGTTTCCAGATCATGGGGTCACCACATCTTCATCACTCTTCAACTCCCCTCCCACCTCAGCCTCCCCAACATTTTTTTTTTCAAAGTCAGGATATAAAGATCCACAAGTAGAATTCTGTGGGAAGGCTTTCCCACAATAAGTCAGGTTAACAATAATAGGGAATCTGAGAACACTCAACAGTCAGGGATATCCAGTCCCTCATTTTTCCTAACCTAGAAAGCACCACCAAACCTTTTGAGAATCATTAGGTGGAGGGAGACATTTTACTTTATGTGCTCCTTGGGAGTGGCAAACCCAAAGAGATGCTAAGCAGAATAGCTTGCTATCCTAGAGTTCATAGCTAAAAGGCAGGAGTGGAGAGATAGGGACTAAGCCCAGTAGATGGATATGTTTTTGAGCCTTAGGTTATGACCCCAACATACTCCTGCTGCAAAATTGTTGTATGTAAGGTTATTCTAATTAGTTTTAAATTTAAAGGATTCATTACCACTCTCCCAGATGCTTCTCAAAGTCTAATTTCACACAACTATAACAGTAACAGAGAGAAGTGATTTCATTTGCTTTGTCACTACCACAAAGAGGAAGATGGGAAAACATGGTTGAATCACAAAAATCACAACTCTGAAGAATTGTGGCAAAATGATTTGAGGGAGGACTCTGATATTGCAAAATATTCCTCTGAGACTTGATCACAGGGTATTTAAAGTCAGAAGAGACCATAAAAGAGTTAAAAGGGAGCACAGGTATTATTCTGAGCTCTTTACTTGGTTCCCACATGAACCTCAAAGTAGCCCTCTGAATTTTCTTTCTCTTCAAATATAGGAGGTGACAGAGATGCAGAGAGAGCTTGACACACACTCCAGACACAATGACAGGTGGAGACCAACTTTTAGGCTGCTCAGGTCCTAATAAACTTGATCACATCTTGTAGGGTGTGGGCATTATATACCCCAGTGAACTAAGGATGGACCAGATACTATGATATAGTCTTTCAGGAAAATAGTTTGTTTTCTCAGTGTAAAATAAGCTTTGCAATTCTAATTAACTTGTTAATTTTTCACTCCCTGGGGACAATGTTAACATGTCATTGTTGCAGCAAACATGAGAAAGTCACAGGAATTTGAAACAAAAGAGATTTCTTTACTTAAGTCATGGAATACCCCCTTCAGCAACACACACACACAGTGAATACCTGGCAGGGATTCCTGGGGGCAGGCTGCATTGAGAGGCATCTGTGGAGGAGAGGCATCAACCAGCCCCTGTGCTTAAGTAATTCCCTTCTGAGATTTTGTGACCCCTGCAGCTCTGTGCACCCTTGGCTGGGAACAGGACATCAGGCCTGCCACGCTTCCAGCTGGAAGTGTGCTCCTAGAGAGAGTAACCTTCTTGGGCCCCAACAAATACACCAACAAACTGTGGATATCTCCTGACTGAACAGGACAGAATGTTGGTGCAATGAAGGTGGGGAGGACTGTGGCTAAGCAGGTTTTCAACGGGGAGTCACATCAGAGATCACAGACACCCTTTGTGCTACACTAGGAGCTTTATCCTGGGATTGTCCAGTTGAATGGGGGTGAGGATGAAAGCCTGGGTCCAGGCCTGGTGTGGGCAGGGGAGTCAGTGTGGGGTGGGGTCTCACCTGCTCTTGGTCTTTCTGTGGGTCCTTCTTTCTGAACCTTCAGTGTTGTCTGTGCTGAGGAGTCCCCTGCACCCAAGCTCAGGCTCCTGGCTCTGAATACCATGGAGAAAATCTCAGTGATTTGACCAGAGGGCAGGGGACACATTTTCACCACCAGGCAAAACCCAAAGCATCCTCCTCTGTGGGCCTCCAGTCAGAATAGGGTAACTAACCATCTTTTCTGACTAAAACATGTAGGACACACCTCCAAGTTCATCCTCAGAGTCCCCCGTGCTGGATCCAGAGGGAGGAGAAATGCTTTATTTGTGCACACCCATGAGGAACTGCCCCAGCTCTGGGACTCCTCAGGCACATCCACATGAGTAATTAGCTTGCTCTTCATGCCTGAGGCTGAGGAGAGAACTTTGTTGCAGCTTTTCCAAGGTGTTTTTCTTAAAACTTAATTTTTTTCACTATTGCCAGAACCTGGTTTATTCTCTATTTTCCCAAGTCATATTTTAGCAAGATGTATTTTACCTAATATCCCCTCGTTGAAGGCTTTGCTATCTCAAAATCTGGCATGCTGTAGGACTTTTTATGGATTCAGGAATCTTACTGGAGACAGTCCTGATAAAGATTCAGAGAGGAAGGAAAAGCATTAACAGCTCTGAAAGGACCATGCAAAATATGGAACCATTCCAGTGGAGAAGCTGGGGACAGGTCAGTTCTATCTGAGCCATATCAGAGCCAAAGGTGAAAGGGAAAATGATGTCCCTATGTATATACTTTTATTACATTTTTAACGGTTAGTTTTTCCTGCACCACTTAGATAGATGTAGAAAATGGTTGAAAAATTATAAGGATAGGAAATAAAACCCCCAACATTAATTATAAATGTCAATTACTCAAAAATAAAAAATTTTATATTAATTTTACTCTTAGAGAAAAACAGCACTCACTGGGACACCGAGACTGGTGACTGTAGGCAGAAAGTTTATTGGAAGCTCTCCCAACAGAGGGAGTCTGAAGAATAGACTTCAGCCACCCCACAAGCATGGCAGGTGCTGAAGAGAGATTTCAGCCCCTGGTGGATATGGCTTTATACAGTAAATTAATAGGTGGGGAAACTGAGAATAGCCAGGGGCCAAATGGCCAGGGGGAAGTGGGCTAGGAGGTCTTGGAATGTGGCAGGGGGTTGTGATGCTTGGGCCTGGAGGTGGTGATGGCCCTTATCTGCTACATTTTGTTTATTCTTGGTTGGAGATGAGCAGTGGGTACAGTTTTCTGTTTTACTCAACTAAACAGCATTTAAGAATTTGATAGACAGCCAGGACTTTGTAGCTTGTCCCAATTGGTTGCCTATCCTGGGCTTTTAAGATAAGATACCATTGTCTCTGATGTGTCTTTTAATTCTGAAAAAAAAAAAGGATTACTGGCTAATATAATATCATCAATAGTGTTACAGCCACAGGTTTTTCCATGCAGCCAGAATCTTTACCACCAGGCCAGGACAGATGGTTGGGCTATGCACACCGCCTTGGGGAAACACTGCAAAATCCTCTGTTGGCCTTATCACATGAAGTTGAATGCAGACTGGTTTGTTTTGCCTAAGAAGATACTGAAGAAAGCTTTAGCAAGCTTTAACTCACAAGATAATGACATAACCTGATATTATTTTAGCAACAAACTTGTAATATTTGGGACTGCTGCAGACAGCAATGGTGTTACCCTAATCTACTGTTATGCATCACCTCTGGCAGCCCTCAATGGCCACACTTTTACTGCAGCCATAAACCTGCATTTTAGCAGAGGTGGGACAAATTAGATGAACATGAGCTAAAGCATCCACCTCTTGATTTCTAGGCAGAGGTTGTTTCTGTGACACATACCATTTTAAAAAAATAATTTAAAAATGACTAAAAACACTATGCTTTAATATTATTTTCAGGAATTTTATGCACTCTTTAAGAATTCATATGAAGCACTTATTTAATTTTTTTGGCCATTTGAATAGAGATTTTTAAGAATTTTCATTTATCAATTTAATATTACCATCCAGAGTTATTGAAATATACACTGAACAAACAGACAAACACAACAAGAGTTATGACACAGCAATAGAAACATAAAGCTCATTAATTGACTTGTAATTCTGACTCTTTTGGTATAGTTATTTTTAGGCTTTTCATTATTCTATATCTTTGATTTTACTGCTTTTAAGATTTTTTTTCTTCTGGAATCAGTATTGCCTGTAATTTGCAAGCTTGTTTTTGTAAACACTTTTACTAGTAATCAGCCACAGTTAGGAATACTTGAGCATTATAAAAGCAGTTAAGCTTTAATTTAACAGTTTAGATAAAAGGTATTTAACACATATATTTTGGATCATTACCTTTATTTATTTATTTTTTGTTAGTTTTCTTTGGATCCTTGCTTTTAAAGAGTACACTTAGACAGACTTAGGAGTTAGCTAAAAGCTTTCTTGTAAGAGGCATGCAATTGTAGGTTTGTCAAGTAAGATTATTAGGGGCAGCTGGGTATTAAAATTTTTGATAAGATGAGAAGGATCAGAGAATAGGATCTGAGATGGTGCTTTATTTCTGAGAGATCAGAGAGAGAGAAGGCGATGTGAACACACATAATGTTTTCTGCCTCAGCCATTTTCTTGAAAGGGAGGACAGGAGCTGGGGAAGGAGGCTGGAGAGTGGGGAGTTGGGCTTCAGAACAGCTGATGGGTGGGGAGAAAGCAGTGGGCCCAGAGAGAGGTGTGGGGGAATGGAAGGAGGACCGAGCAAGTTCAGGGGGTGCTGATGAGGCATATGGCAGTAGAGGAAGGGTGTGATTGGAGGGATTGGAGTCAGAGGAAGGGTTTTCTGGATGCAGAAGGGGGGAAGGGGTGAGGAGGGGAGGCAAGCACCAGCCCCAGTACCTGTATGGTGAGGGGAGAAAGTTGGGGCAGAAGGCAGTGATGATGAGGAGAGGGAGGAAGTGGAGGAAGAAGGAAGCTTTTGAGGAGGTTTTTGGCATAAAAGAATAATTTGGTAAGAAGAACAGCATTAACAGAGGGAGGAGCAGTTACAAACATAAAAGAAGGTCTGACTGTAAGGAAATTCAGCCCCCTTTCCACTGTGCTGGATAAAGTTCTTTAAGTCTCAGAGAATTTCAAAATTGAAAGTACCATTCTCTGGCCATTAACTTTCATTGTTCAGTTTGTATTGTGGCCACACAGAGGTTGAATAGAAAGTGAGCTTTTTCGGTCTTACGGGTCCTTCTGTGTACAGAGTTTTATGATTATGAAGGAGACAGCCCAGGAGCATGGTTTTTTGGGGGAGTGAAATTGAATCCACTGTTTCAGGTGGCTTGGGTGAGACTAAGGTTCTCTAGGACAGGGGAGATTCTGAGTGAGACAGGTATCACCAGATCAGTCAGAAATCTCCAAAGAAATGGCCCACCATGGTCCCTGGAAACAGCAGTGAGGATCACTGACCTAGCACTTAGGATTTTTTCCATTGTCCTGGACAATGGAAAAAGGAGAGAGAGAGAGAAAGCAGGATCCTCCAGTGGAGGAATCCTTAACTCACACAGCCAAGATTTGATGTCCAGTGTTGGATGTGTGTTTGGCCATGGCAGGGGAAGATTCTTCAACAATTTAACAGTCTCAACATGAACCAGCCTGGGTTTTTGGCACCAAATGTTAGAGAAAAAGGTACTCATGGGGATGCAGAGACTGATGATTGCAGGCAGAAAATTATTAGGAAGCTCTCCCAACAGAGGAGGTCTGAAGAATGGACTTTAGCCCCCTCACTGGCATGGTGTGGGTCTGAAGAGAGACTTCAGCCTGCCCCAGAGGGTGGTGGATATGGCTTTATACAGTTCACAAATAGTTGGGGAAACTGAGTACAGCCTGGGGCCAAATGGCTAGGCAGAAATGAGCTAGGAGGTCTTGGAATGTGTGAGAGGTTAGTGGTGCTTGGGCCTGGAGGGGGTGATGGCCCTTAGCTGCTCCATTTTGTTTATTCTTTGTTGGAGATGAGCTGCCTCTGTGAGCACTAGCACATAGGCAGGTCTTATGACCTATTAATCATTGCAAACCTCAGAAGGGGAAACTCTAACATTTACTTTTCTGGCTTTAGTAAAAGCAAACATGGTAGTGGAATTTTTGAAAATTACACTTTTTAATTAATCTTATTTTCAAATGAGAAAATTGCCTTGTACAATTTCTCATGACCCATTGATCTTAAGTTATTTTTTAAGCTCAGCTTACTGAAATGTCTTTTGTTTCACTGTGATTGATATTGTTTAAAATATATATAGATAGATCAATAGATTTGATACTTGCACAGCATGAAAATGTACTAAATTTCAATGAACTGTACACTTTAAAATGGTTAATTTTATTTTAATTGAATTTTATCTTAACAAGATATGTATGCCACTTCCAAATTAGGATAAATTTGTTAAAAGTAAAATTTGTGCATTAAGAGAAATCAGTTCTTGAAAATGGAAATATAATGGTGATTTTCAATACTTACTATTGCATACTGAATTTGACATTTCTCCAGGATTTAAATTATGAATTTAGGAGCTGTATCAGAGATTGTTTTTTGTAAGTCAGATGTTTTCAATGAAAGTACATTTTTCCTGGTGAAAATTCAAAATCTGAGAGCACTTAGTCTAATTTTGTGTATATTTGTGGAATGGTGAAATTAGGATGCCTATAATGTCATTTTTTATATGCCTGTTTCCTGTAACAATCATTATTTTATCTGATGATGAAACTTTTGAAAATTTGAAAATATATTGATATATCTCATAAAAAATTACATTAATCAAGTACCCTTCAAGGGGATAGGCCTTCTAATAACCATCCACTTTTATATATTGTCAGGATTTTTTGCTGAGATTTATAACTAATTTCTCTGGAGCCTGTATATAATCTCAAACTTAAAAATGGCATCAATATTTATAATCTATTTGCATGAAGATATTTATTTCAGCCTAGTATATTTCTTAATTCTACACCATATATACATTAGATATAGTTGATACTATGTACACATTCAATAAGTAATTTGGGCATGAAGTGCCCTGTTTACATTTCTTTCTCTGCTTCTTGGCACATAAAGGTAAATTCCTACATTTCATATCCCCGAGTGCTGCTCTGACTTGCAGATCTCCCCATGATCAAATCATTATGTCATGCCCCCAGGGGCATTAAGTTCTCCCAAAAGACTCTACCAAAAGATTCTGCAGTAGCATGCCCCAGTCTTTCAACCTGGGCAAAGGGCAACAGGCAGCAGAGGAAAGAGTTCTTGTGAAATACTAATACAAATATCTCATTTAAAAAAATAAACAACCCAAACTATTCAGGCACCAAAAACATGATGCTATTATGATAATATTCACACATTTCCTCTTTAATAACAGCCAGATTCTTAAAAGGCTGATTACATTCACAACTTTGGTTGAACACATTCACAACTTTGGTTGAACTGCCTATGTGTAGATTTGGCCTCTGAATACTTTAGTGGCATGGTAGTGATATAAGTTTTTTTTTAAGTGATTTATTTTGTAATAATATCAAATGCATAAAAAATGCAAAGGAGTAAAATCCTTTCGCTAAGATTTCCCAGTTTTAAAATTTTACAAACCTGCCCACTAAACAAACAATTCACAAAAATTACTCCAGTGTATCTCTGAAAGAAGGACACTTTCCTAGAAAACCCCAAATCAGGAAGTCATCTTTGCTTCAATGCTGTAACACCATCCATAGACACCTTTAATTTTTAAAAAAATTAATTAATTCTTTTTAATCAAGTAACATGTACAAGATGTAATTTTCCCCCATTTTTAAGTGTATTCTTCAGTGGTATTAACTACATTCACAATGTTGCTAGCTTTGCCACCATACATAAGAAAGTCTTTTTGGGACCCCAAACAAATCATCTAAAATGAAACTCCCTATTTCCTCCTCCCCACAACCCCTGCTAACCTCTAATCTAGTTTGTGCCTCTATGAGTTTGCTTACATTAGATATTTCATAAAAGTAGAATCATAAAATATTTATGCTTCTGTGCTTATTTCAGTGAACATAATTATTTCAAGTTCCCCTCATATTGGAACATGTATCAGAATATCATCCTTGTTTATGGCTGAATAATATTTCATTGTAGTTATATACCATATTTCGTTTACCCATTGTATTAGTCAGACAGAGGGTGCTGATGCAAAATACCAGAAATCTGTTGGCTTTTATAAAGGGTATTTATTTGAGGTGGAAGATTACAGTTACCAGGCCATAAAGCATAAGTTACTTTCCTCACCAAAGTCTATTGCCATGTGTTGGGGCAAGATGGCTGCCTGCTGACAACTGCCAAGAGTTCAGGCTACTTGGGTTCCTCTCTTCCTGGGTCTCCATTTCTCTCTGGGCTCAGCTGCTATGACCTCTCCACAAGGCCAGTTGTAGACTATCAGGCAAAGGGCTTTGTCCCTCTCCCTGGGACTTCTGCCCTGTCTAAAGAGCTGTCTCTATTCCTCTGTGTTCTTCTCCTGTGTGTTCAGCTCCAAATTACAACCTCCCTTCTCTGTGGTGCAGTTTCTGTGAATCCCTGCCCACCAAGAGGGTAGGGACTCAACATCTTACTGATGTGCCCCAATCAATGCCTTAAACATTATTTAATCAAGTAAAAGTTAAACCTCTTAATCCAATACAATCTAATATGCCAAGAGGAAAAGACCACTATACAGATATAATCCAATGTTTCTTTTTGGTGTTCATCAATAATATAAAATTGTACACCCATTCATCACTTGATGGTCACTTGGATTGTTTTTACCTTTCAGCTATTGTGAATAACGCTGCTATAGACATTGGTGTACAAGAATATGTTTGAGTCCCGGTTTTCAATTCTTTTGATTATATTCCTAGGAATGGGATTTTCTGTTCTGGGCTTTTTGAGAAATTGCCAAATGGTATTCCACCTATGATGCATCATTTTAAATTAAATTCCCACCAACCATATGCAATTGTTTCAATTTCTCCACTTCTTCAGTGACATTTTTTGTTTTCAATTTAAAAAACAGCCATCATAATGGATGTAAAGTGGTATCACATTGTGGTTTTTATTTGCATTTCTCTGATAATGAGTAATGTTGAATGTCTTTTAACGTCCTTATTGGTGGTCTGTATACCTTCTTTGGAAAAATGTAGATTCATGTGTTTAGCCTATTTAAAAATTGTTTTGTTGCTGTTTGTTGTTTGAAGCCATCCTTCATATATTCTGGATATTAAACCCTTATATATACGTTTTGCAGCTATTTTTCCTGTTCTGTAGATTGTCTTTTCACTTTCTTGATAATGTTCTTTGATGCATAAATATGTATTTTTGATGAAGTCTATTTATGTTCACAAATTAACCTTGTGAATTTTACTTTAAATTGTCTGTTCTAAACTAAATTTAAAGAACACAGGGCATATGATTGATTGTTTTATTTGTCAGTATAATTCCCTCACTAGTACATCCCTGGCTTAAAGTGGCCATGAATTCCCGTAAGAATGTTGCATAATAGCCAGACTACAAAGACAAAAGGGTAGCATAAAATTATGAGTAACAAAAAACATAATATTTGATTATCTAAAATGTCTCCTTAAAAATATGCATTACAACCGTTTTCTTTTCAGAACAGTACATTTTTTAAGAGTAAATATAATGAAGGCATGGTGTATTTCTTGGAATTAGTCTATGTTGTTTACAATATTTAATCTGTTGGGGAACAATTGTTCATAGTATTCTCTTATAGCCCATCTTATTTCTGTAAGATTGGAAGTAATGTCATCACTTTCATTACTAATTTTGATTTAATTAATCTATTGGTTTTTTAATTCTGTTGCTCTTTACCAAGAACCAAATTTTAGTTGCATTGATTGTATTGTTTTTATGTTCTTTAATTCATCTCTGCTATATTTTTTATTTCCTTCCTTCAACCACCTTTGAGATTGGTTTGTGATTTCCTTAAGATTTAAAATTATGTTCTTGATTTGAGATTATTCCTTTTTAATATAGGTGTTTATGACTATAGGTTTCTCTATTAGCAATGTTTTCAGTGCATCCAACAAGTTTTGGCATGTTCTCTATTCATTTCTTTTCATCTCAAGGTGTTTCCTAATTTCCCTTCTCATTTAATCTCTGACACTTTGGTTGTTGAAGATTGTTTAATTTTTACATATTTGTGAACTTTCCATTTTCATTTCCATTATTGATCTCTACTTTCATTCCATTTTGGTCAAAGAAGATATTTATTATTTCAGTGTTTCTGCATATGCTTGGGGGTTTCTTTTCTTTCCTGGGAATGTTCCTTATGCAATTGAGAAGAATTCTGCTGCATCTAGTTGGGTTGTAGTATTGTTCAAGACCTCTAGTTCCTTATTGATCATCTGTCTCATTCTAACATGCATTTGTGAAAGTGGGAAATCAAACTTTCTAACTATTATAGAAGAGATGTTTATTTCTCCCTTCAAATCTTTCGTTTTCATTCTCCATATAATTTTGGTGCTCTGTGGTTCCTTGCATATATATTTATAATTATTATATATTCTTGATATATTGACCATTTCATAGATATGTAATTTAATTCTTTGACTTTTGTAACAATGTTTGATTTAATTTTGTCTGATATAACTAACCAGGTTGGCTCTCTTTTGGTTACTATTTGCTTGTGGCATTGCAGTATTGTTTTCCATTCTTTCACATTCAAGCTCTTTGGGCCTTATAAATGGGATGAATATGGAGAAAAAGAAAGTCATAGAAGTAAGCAACTGAAAGCAACAAAACCTGGAAGAGAAGGGAAAGCAGATGCCACCATGTGTCTTTCCAGGAGACCAGGATTGCCGGCAGGAAGAAGGGATCATCTGTTGATGCCTTGATTTGGAAATTTTTCTCAGCCTCAAAACTGTGATCTTGTAAGTTGATAAATTCCCATTTTTAAAAACTGACCCATTTCACCATGTCTACATTTTGGCACCCTAGTAAACTAAAACACTTGTGTTGCTTTAATCATTTGGCTATTATGAGTACTGCTCCCATGAGCACTGCTGTACAACTCTCTGTTCAAGTTCCTGTTCTTCCATTCTTTTTAGAATATACCTAGAAGTTGAACACTAGGTCACATGGTAGTTCTTCTTTTTAGAAATGTCTACTTAAGTCAACTGTGAAACCATATGGTCCTAAGCTTTACTTTGTTGAGAGGTTTTTGATTACTGATTGTAGCCATTGACCAATTTAATGTAATTATGAATTCCAAAAATATAATTGGATCATGCTTGTAAACTGATCTGTTAATCTGGGCATGATTAAGTTATGATAAGGGTGTTCACTGGGCCATGTCAGTAGGGCATTGAGCACCACCCCTTGGTAGGTGGAGAATAAAATATAAAAGGCATGGCAAAAACAGAGTTGAAGCAGTTTTTTGAGAAGGAGTTTTGATGTTGGAAATAAGGCCCTGGGAGAAGAGAAGCGAGCTCTTTGCCTGATCATCCACAGCTGACCTCGTGGAGGAAACAGGAGCTAAGCCCGGAGAGAAACGCAGCCCTGGAACGAGAGGAACCCAAGAAGCCTAAACCCTGGCAAACGCTGGCAGCTGTCTTGCTCTAACACATGGCAATGGACTGTGGTGAGAGAAGAAACTTAACCCTCTATGTCCTGGTATCTGTGGACTTCTTCCCCAAATAAATACCCTTTATAAAGACCAACCCATTGACTAATATACAGGTTCAATCTTTACTTCTTACGGTCTTTTGAAATTTTCTATGTCTTCTTGAATCAGTTGAGACAATTAGTATGTCTCTGGGAATTTGTCCATTTTGTAAAGTTTTCTAAATGTAAACATAGAGTTGTTATTAATATCCTCTTATCATTCTTTTTACTTCTGTAAGTCAGCAGTAATATCACCCCTTTCATTAATGATTTTTGTTATTTGGATCCTGTCTCTTTTTTTTTAGTCTAATATATGTCAATTTTATTGGTATTTTCAAAGAACTAAATTTTGATTTCATTGATTCTCTGTATTATTCTTCTACTCTGAATTTCAGTTACCTTCTCTTTAATCTTGATTTTTTCTTTTCTTCTACTCCCTTTGGGTTTACTTTGCTCATGTTTTCCTTTTTCCTGTAGGTCTGAAGTTTGGTTACTGTTTGGAGATCTTTAATCTTTGAAAAATATAAGCATTTAGAGCTTTATGTTTCCCTCTGAGCAATGTCTTTGTTGTGTTCATACATTTGTTTTTTT
>JAQZBX010065852.1:0-16318 GCA_029593785.1 Cabassous unicinctus
AAAGAGCTGGAAAAATATTTAAAACATATACACCAGAAAACTATTCATAGCTATTGTCTATAAGGTTTTCTAGCAGATGACTAAGGAAAAAGCATGTACTCTATGTCCCAGTTGAAAAGGGACATAGAGTACATGCAGGAAAATTACAAAAGGAGAATGATAAATGGCTAGGAAACATTTAAAAATAAATGCAAATTAAAACAATGATGAGATACTTCATTTCACCTGTTATGATATAAAGCTCTTTTAAAGTACAATGTCCAGTATTAGCAAGGCTGTAGAGAAACCAGAAATCTCTCATATTATTGCAAGGCAATTTGGTACAACCACCCTGAGGTTAAGCATGGTAGATTGCATCCTATCCCTGAGAAAGACATGTTCAAGTCCTGACTCCCACTCCTATGGATATGAATTCATTTCTACATAGGACCTTCAAAGATACTATTTAAATGAGGCCAAATTGAATCCACACGACTGGAGTCCTTGTAAGGAGGGAAAATCTAGACGTACACACTGTTAGACCCCAGGTTAAAGAGGCTCGGAGACAGACTAAGATTCAGACAGGAGTTCATTAGGTCACCAGCATGGCAGGGGTCTGAAGAGAGACTTCATTCAGCCCGTCTGACTGAGCTGTGGAGTACCTTTTGAACTGGTGGAGTTGGGCAGGCTTGGAGAGGGGCGTGAAGATATGGTGTGGAAAAGTACCATGCTTGCTGTTCTCAGGGTCAGGAGTGACTTTCTGAGGACTGCCTTATCGTTGGAGGAGAGAATGTTCTGTGGTTCGGCGGAGATATGAAAAGAGCAGGGGCAGCAACGGGACATCTGGTGTCTGACCACACACAAACTCAGGAGGCAAGATGTTACATTCTAACACACACAGAAGCTGAACAAAAGTAAAATCCAGAGAAGGCAGAGATTGTCACCAGACAGAGGTGGAGCTGCATCTACAAGCCAGAAAACCCCAAGGATTGCTGGCAAGCCAACACCAGAATGCTACAGGATCCAGAACAAAGTATGGCCTGGGGATACCTTGAGAGTTGGGCTTCTAGTCTCCAAAACGGTGAGGCAATAAATTCCCATTGTTTAAACCAATCAGTGTGTGATATTTGTCACAGCAGTCCTGGCAAACGAAGACAATAGTAACTGGCAATGTGTATCAAAGACATGGAAAATGAATTCAACTCTTATATCTGAAATTTCACTGCAATATGCAAGCATTCAGAAAGCAGCCAGGGAAGTCTTCTGTGCTGTTTTGTTTCCTTCTCTGTCCTAGCATTTATCCCACTGAATCATAATTTCTCACTCTAAGCATGTCTGGCTCTCCATGAGATTGTGAGCCCTGGTCATTCTATTATCCCCATCACTAGGACATAGTGTGTACTCAAGAACACTGGATAAGTGAATGAAAGAACAATTATTTAAACTTACTGCAACAAGAAATGACTCAAAAATAAATTTAGTAAAGTGCAACAGAAAATAAATGCTTAAACATTACCTTTGAGGGATCAGATTCTTCCCACCACTCCCACTCCGCTCAATCTTGTCCAGCAAATTGATGCCTGTAACTTTGGCGGGAGAGCTAACTTGTCCATCCTGAAGTCTCTTGGGTGACGAGATCTCTGTACCTTAAAGAATGAATGGAAGCGGGCTTCAACTTTAACTAGGTGGTTTCTACTTAACACAGATAAATAAACTGCTAAATTTTACCAGGAAAAGATGCACTCTCATCTCTAAATGATTGTTCCTTGCCCTAACGTGGTTAAAACTATGTTTTTGCTGTATACTTATTATGGGACAAGCCCTGTGCTGTACTTTATAAGTCTTTGCCCTTAAAGATCTTTCAAATATATAGCTAGAGGGGAAAAGGAGATATGAACAATAATAGCGCCCCCACTTGTGACGGTCTTATATATGTGACAGTGCTAAGTGCTTTACATATATTGAATAAATAATGACTCAGAACAAGGATGTAAAAATGTCTAAATCCTAAATGGATGGTGCATTCTTTAAGAGTCTGACATGTTCTTAAGAGAAGAGAGAAGCCACTTCAGAAGGCAGTGGTGACAGAAGTCTTCCTAGAGGAAGCAAGATATAGAAAGGATGCTAAAAGGTGAGTACGATTGGGATAGACTGAAAGAAAAGGAAGGTTATTCCAGGTAGGGGGAAAGGATTAGACAAAGCATGGAGTCAGGCAGGGATAAGGCATGTTAGAAGAACATAAATAAACAATTTTGTCCAGAGAAGAAGTTTGTGTAGAGGGCAGTGGAAGATGAAGCTAGAAAAACCAAAGCATGTGAATGTAAGGCTAAAAGCTGACATGTAATCCTGTAGGCTGCATATCTCAACACCAATATCTACAAGCCAAGGTTTACTCTTTGATATGTTTTCTTTGGCCCCACCAGCACCTTTTTTTGTTGTTTCAGTGTCAATCAGTTGCTAATATTTAACAATCAATAGATGTTACATAAAATTTAGGGTCTCTGCTTCTCTTGAAAATCCTTTGATATCACTTGGACCACATTTCTACAAAGCAACAATCTGATGGAGTAGCAGTCCTCAAAGTGTGGTCTGGCAGCCCCTGGAGGTCCCTAAGACCCTTTCAAAGGGTTTTCAAAGCCCTAGGGTTTTCTTCATATACTTCAATCAAAACAATATATAACAACAGATAAAAAGCAGACACAGATATGAGAATCCAGCTATTTTCTGTTAAGCCAGCTATCAAAGAGATTTGCAAAAATGTAAACCTGCCACTATTTGTTTTTTTTTTCATTGAAAGTATTATTTATGCTACCATGTAATGGATTTTTTATCATTATCCTAAATAAATAAATGTTCATAAATTTTCTCAGGTTTCATTTCAGTACAGTAAATTTTAGTATTTATTTTTTATTAGAGAATCATGCATAATGTGCAGAATTCCCATACATCACTCCTCCACTAACACTTTACATTGCTGTGGAATATTTGTTACAGATTATGAAAGAACACCTTACCACTAACTATGGTCCATAGCATATATTTGGTATATTTTTTCCATATCCCCTTATTATTAACATCATGTGTTAGTTTTGTGCACTTGTTATAGTTCATGAGATAACTCTCATATCTGTACTGTTAACCACAGTCCATCTTCTATCAGTACAGTAAATTTTAATAGATATAACGTTAATAAACAAAAGCCCTTTGGGGAACTCCATATATTTAAGAGAGTAAAGGGATCCAGAGACCCAAAGTTTGAGAACCAATGTGCTGGAGTAATAGCAGCTCCTCCTCAAAGGATGTGCTCTCTCCACTTCATCACAGTCTCGTGTACTCCCTATTGTCTTACATCCAGCCTCCTTCACCCGTAAATGTGAGCTGCCTGGACCCTGCAGGCATCTGAGTTTTGACCCCTGTAAGGAATGGAGATACAGCAAATAGATCATAGTCTAAGAGCCTGAGAGTCATAGAGTCTAAAAGTTGAGTGGCTAAGGTGAGATATAGGACTCCAGCAACAGAGTTGCTAAGCAATATGGCTGGGCTCATAGGCAGTAAAGGATGACAGACTATACCCAGAAACCACTGGCCTACCTCTGATGCCTCCCTTGTCTGACTGGTCTTTTAACTTGCTCTTCTTTTCTCTATTCTCTTCATTTTCTTCTACAATGGTCTCCAGAGGTGGTTTGTTCTCCGTCTCCTTGATCTCAATTCTAGGAAGGAGCCAAGATGTTTGTCCACTGTGCTGGACCTGAACAGGCAACTGTGTGAACTTTCAAGTCCGGGAAGCAACACAGATACCTCAGTGATTTTGAAATAAGCCCCACTACCTTCAAAGCAGGGAGTGCTTCGATTGGCATATCATGGACTCACTCTCTCTGAGGCTAAGTCTAGGAGCTAACCAAGACTTTCCTCCTCTCCACTGGTCTCAAAAGCAGCTCCAATATAGAGAATGTGCTTTGAAAGCCTAAATTTAGGGTTTTGGTTTTGGTTTCAGTTTGATTTTTCCATGCCTTTTCTAATTCTATAAACATATGCCATTGGGTGACACTGTAAAAGCTGGTTGTTGTGGAGCTTGAAGGTAAGAATTCACAGAATATGTCCAGAAATAACCATTCCTTTCCTCCCTGCTTCTCCTCCCTACCACCCTTACTCTCCTCAGGCAAAAGAGAGAGACTAGTAAAGATAGAATGGATAAGGAAGGGGGTGGGGGTGGGGGGAGTGTGCTCACCTGGTGGTTGATGTGTGTCGTTATAGGCTTTCTTTGGTCTTAGGTATGGAGTGCTGGGATGGAGTTGTGGGGCAGGAGCGTTACTTCAAGTAAATTCAAGAACCAAACCTCACATAAATAAAGCACCTACAATTATTTTGAGAGCCCACTTCTAAGGCTCTTTCATTTCTAGGCACTTCCATCCCTGTACCTTGACCTACTCAATTATTTTTCTCCTGGAGTGCTGAAACCAAAATATGTCAAAGGGGACAAGACAAATTTGCCCTCCAAAACATAGCAAAAAATTACTTTGAATATGTTGATTTTTTAAATGAGTAAGGCAACATGGTACAATGGAAAGTATAATGGAACAGCTAGGAGACAGTTTTATTTCTGGCTTGGCCATTAATTAGTTGTGTGAACATTTCTTCTGTGATCAAAAGCTTATTCAGCACACTGATTATACTGAAGTATGTGTCACATATTTTTTCCAGTAGGAGGTTGTTCCAAACCAACAAAAACAAAATGTCACAGACTGAAAAATAATAATAATAATAATAATGCTCTGGGAAGCTAGTTGTTATTCCCCAAACTTCCTCCACCTGAAATGCACAGTAGTTAATTGGCACAGCAATTAAGATTAAGAACATACAATGAATGAATGATGACCAAGCTGGAAATAAAACCCACATCTCCTGGGGAATGGATGTAGCTCAAGTGGCTGAGTGCCTGCTTCCCATGCACAAGGTCCTGGGTTCAATCCCTGGTACCTCCTTTAAAAAACAAAACAAACAAAAAAAAAACCCTGACTCCTATTCCAGTGTTCTTATACTGCACTCATTAAAAATAATAACAATAATGAATTAAAATTAATTTTAAATCTCTATAAAATGGAGAAAATCATAATACATATTTCATAGAATTATAGTGAAGATTAAATACAGTGATACTGAGAAAGTATTTAAAGTATTTGGCATCTAGTAAGCACTCCATAGATAATAGCTATTATTATCACATTATTAGCGTTGCTGTTATTACCATTATTATCATTATCAGCAGCAGCCACCAGTTACTCCCATTGTGCACTCTTCTACTCTTTGCACAATTCAACCATTCTGTGAGAGATGGGTTTAGGGCCAAGCCTATTATTCCCTTATCCTACTTTGTCTTTCTAACCTCTTCAGATGAAGAATCGAGGTTCAAACAGGAGGTAGGCTGGACTGCGGAAATAGGAAGACGCTAGAACAGAGAAGGTGGTGGAGGAAAGGAAAAAGCCCAGCTGGTGAAAGCAAGCTTACTACTACTGCAAGGACTCAGGTTGGTAGGAGATAGTACCAGAACTTCCAGGGAGCCAAGAGTAGTTTAAAAAGGAATATTCAAAACACCTGCTGTTTTTTAATTCAACTACAGAAAGTACGTGTAATAAATTATTTTTTCCCTGGTCAATTTAAAGGCTGAAAAACAATGCACTAAAAGGAGCATGAGAAACACTGCCCAAATAAACCCACACATCAGCAAGGAGAGCTGGTGCCTGGAGGAACCGTGGAGCAAAGCACTCACCTTGGAAACGCAAGTACACTGCAGGGCCGCTTCCAAAGTTCCTCTCTGCTGGATAACACCGAGTCCATGGTGCCAGGCCTCTGCAGGACAGGGACAGGGAGTTACACATGGGCTGTAAAGGTCGTAGCCCTAGGGAGTTGCAGAGTAATTCCATTCATAGTGCCTTCTCTCAAATCATGGCCTCACTGGAAATTGCCTTCACATCTGACAGCTTCTTCTAGATATCTTTAGGAGATGTCCAGAGGTATAGAAACTACCCAGAAAATGAGCAAGCTAATTCCACTCTTGACTCAAATAATTGGGTAGTTATGAGAAGGGATTTGGAGTTAAGTGGATTTATGTGGCCGTAGCCGTGTGGGGATAATAATAGGATCTAATTCATAGGATTTTATGAGGTATTGTCTGTAAGTGGATAGCACATAGTACTTCACAAATGGAAGCAATTATAATGATATATTATAATCACATTAGTACATTATATTAGTATGTAATAATATAATGTAAATTATTATTTTGGGATTTCGTATATGGTTTACAAATGGCTTTGAAGGGAATTCCCAGAAACAGGTTTTAAAAATGTTTTAAATTATACCCTCACCACTTTACAGCAATTTCTCAAAATATGTTTTATAGATGTCAGTGAGGTATTAATGAGTATTGGATTAACATAAGGGTCCACAATTAAATGTGTATTGGCAGTTAAACAAGCTACTTTACAGCCAGATCCTTTAACATGTGAAGTGCTCTGTAGCTCTGTCCATGAGGGTGATATATGCAACTATTCCCAATTTTTTTTGGCCTCCAAATTCTTTTCACAGAATATCTCTCAGGACAAGTTCTTTTGGAAAATACTATTTAAAAGTTATGCTTTAGCATGCAGCAGTCCAAGTAAAATGCTAGCTTCTCTTTTAAACACATATTGGAATGTTCGGCAGAATCCCTGAGGGTTAGAGATGAGCTGGCCACTTTGGCCTTGCTTCATGGTTTTGCAAATCTTCCTTGTGTCTTCATGAAAAAGAGAGGGTTATACCTTTGTGTGTTTCCACTTTCCACACACAGGGTAGGCAACCCTCTTAGCAGTCCTCTGGGATGCCAGCTTGAGTAGAAAGCACCAAGAGCCTCATTATGCACAACTCCATCTCCTAAATCCGCAAGCTAGTGCTTTGCCTTTAAAAGTCAGGTGTTTGCGATTTGGGATGCAAGACTATGTAACATTACATGGTAACTGAATTCATTCATGTCAATTTTGTCAGTTCCCGGAGGTGTACCTAAGGCACATTAGTATTCAGTCAATCTTTATGACCTCCTTTAACTCTTCTATGTCCAAATTGTCATGAAGGTCACCCAAATTCAGACCAACTAATTAATGGTTAGAAAGGATGGTTGTCAATTGTGAAGGTTCTCCCACTCACTACACAGCAAGTTAAAAACTAAAGGTGCCTTACTATGACTAGAATTAGATTTTATGGTAAACTTTCATTAAAGTATAATAGTAGAAATAGAAAAAAATGTGTGGCTAGGAAGTCTGGGCTCGAATCCCAGTTCCACCACTTAACACTCTGACCTTAGGCTTCCCACATAACCTCTCTGAGCCCCCACTTCATTTATTTGTAAAATCAGGATGATAATAATACTGATTTGATAATGTTTTCAGAATCAAATGAAATAATATATTTGGAAGAACTTTGTAAACTAAAGGGTAATATAAAATGTTCAGAATTATCATTTCTATTACTATTTATATATTCTTCATTTGGCATTGACTCAAAACTTAGTTTGAATTTCCTTTGCCCTCCTACTAGCCTTTTTGTCAAAGAGCTAACCTTAACCATCTATAAACAAACACTCCCAAGCACTTGAGGAAATTGTCATTTTAAAAATGTATATGTAAACCTGAGTTTTTCTTAGTGTTGTCATACCTAGAGATGATTCAGAGCTATGGTTTGGGAGAGGGGTTAGGAGAAGGAAAGTATTAATTTACATTTGCCAGGGCTTTCACCAAAGACCCACTTCCATCCACGGCAGAAAGAAAGTCCTTATAGAATCTCATCTTCACTTTGCTGTCTTTGATCACAAGGACCCCGATTCCTTTGAATGTAAACTCCACATTTTGTTTGATAGAAATGGATCGTGATAAAAAAAGCAACGTCTCCTTCACGCATCCTTCCACTGTATCCCTGTTAAATGGACCCTCCAGGGATATCATTACAAAATTTAGTGGAACAATTGGGATATCACCTGGAGAAGAAAAAGACAGTTGGGGTGGGGGAAAGAAAGTGGACATTTACCATAAGGACAGATCATAAACACTCACCAATAATCATCTGATTCTCACTTAACACTCAAAAATAGAATTGTCCATGTGAAGCCCTCACTATACCTAATATTGCCTTTTCTATTACTGCAGATAAATAACACAACTACTTATTAATAGATATTAGTTAGTATAATTTTCTCTAAAAGTATAATGCTTTAACTCAAAATAAGAACAAATAACTTTCTAAGCAACACTCTATATAAGGTTTCTGATTTTCTCTTGGAGACATGATAATAACGAATTGTTCATCTTCATCAGGGGATGTGGTGGTTTGAAACTGTATGTACCCCCAGAAAAGCATGTTCTTAAAGTTAATCCATTCCTGTGGGTGTGGACCCATTGTAAGTAGGATCTTGAGACGAGGCTGCTTTAGTTAAAGTGTGAGCCAACTCATTCAGGATGGGTCTTAATCCTCTTACCTTTATAAGAGAATGAAGTTCAGACAAAGAAAGAGAAAGCCACAGAAGCAAAAACTGAAAGCAATAAAATTGGATATCACATGCAAAAGAATGAAACTAGATAAGGAAGAGAAGGGAAAGACCAGCAGACACCACCATATGCCTTGCCAGGTGACAGAGGACCCAAGGATTGCCAGCAGCCAGTTTTCGGGAAGAAAGCATCGCCTTGATGATGCTTTGATTTGGACATTTTTCTCAGTCTCAAAACTGTAAGCTGGGAGCGGAGGTGGCTCAAGCCATTGGGCACCTCCCTCCCACATGGGAGGTCCTGGGTTCGGCTCCCAGGGCATCCTAAAAAAAAGACGAGCACACAACAAACAGAAACAGAGAGCAGAGAGCAAGTGCAAAACAACGGGGGGAGGGAGGAATAAATAAATAAAAATAAACCTTTAAAAAAAAACTGTAAGCTGATGAATTTCCTTTGTTCAAAGCCAACCCATTTTATGGTATTTGCTTTTAGCAGCATGGCAAACTAAACAGGGGATCTTCTGAAAAGTTGAGCCCCCTTATCTTTCAGGACGTGCTACAGCAAAATGTACCTATCTTCTCCAGTTATAATACCATTTTTAAACAATTATAAATATCTACAAATGTTAAGTGTTTTGAAAAGATAGTCTTTTTCACTAGAAGTTAATTTTAAATTAAATTGCAGAATATTTTTCCTTTCTAATGAGTCCATGGATGGCATTGCAAAGGAATATGATTATATATTGCTTGAAGTAAGCTATTTGACTAGAACAGATGTAGGAGCCATGCAAGGTCCACAACTCAGAAAAGGGATAAATAGCAAAGAAGGTCAAAATGATCAATCCAAAAACAGACAGTAAACACAGTCCACTGATAGAGGAACAGGGCAGAGAAGAGGGAAGAACATTCTAAACATTCATTCAGCAAGTATAGGTTGATAGTCCTTCGAATGTCCAATATTCCTAGGTGATGAAGTTTAGAGAAATTTGAGAAGACACGATCTGCCCTATATCAACATGCTATCTCCTGCATAATTAAACTGTGATTCTCTACCACCTCCCTCCATTTCATTTCTAAAATAAATTTTTAAAAGAGAGGGTTATATTCCCTGTCACTATATTCTCCCTTCCATTCACTCATCACCTCTCAGCAATCTGACGTCCATTCATCTCAGTAAGAACAACAGCATTGCATGATGGACAAGCCAGTGGACACTTTGCAGAGCTTATCTCTCATGACTTCTCTGTACGTTCTGTTGACCATACCCTCTCTTTTCTTTTGTATCCATGGCACCACTCTTGGTCCTACTTCTCAGTCTCCTTTGCTGGCTTCCCTCCTCCTCTGACTCCTTACAAGATGCTGTTTTTTTCATAGGATTCTGTCTTTGTCTCTTCTTAGTTTATATCATCTCTTTGCACAATCTTATCCATTGTAATGGTTTTAGCAGCAATATGCTGGTAACTCTCAAATCTTGCTATCTAGTCGCCACCTTCTCCAGAGCTCTGGAATCACCACTACAGGGATATGCTTGAAGGAATCTCAAACTCAACATCCCCAAAAATAAACTCATTATTTTACCCCCCACTATATCTATTCATATTTTTTATTTTATATATTATATAGATTATATGTTTATTTTTTAATATATTTTATCCCCTCCCCCTTCATTCTCTATGGCAGCTCATGGCAGGAGAAACTATTTATTCCCCAGCGAAGAAATCTGTCAATATATATACATTTTTCTTGCTGAACCCCATCAGTTCTACATCTGAAATGTCTCATGAATGTCTCTCCAGATTGTCACTGCCTTCATTCAGACTTTTGCCATATTTTACCAAACTACTACAATTGAAAGAGCTATCGTCCTAAACTAAAAACTTGACCAGTTCAGCTAACTTCCTACTCAAAAACTTTCAATGGTCCTCAATGCCTGCAGGGTGAATTCTAAAGTCCTTACTATACATATAAGGCTCCACACAATTTGTTTTTTACTTACTTCCCTCACCCCCACAATCAGTATCCCTGGTTACAAGAACTAACTACCTATTTTTCACTTAACAGGTTTTACTATTTCCCTTATCCTTGACTTTGTTCATGCTTCTCCTGAAATATCTTCCCATGGCTTTTCTGTCTAGCAAAGTCCTATCATCCTTAATGACATCTTCACATGTCATCTTCCTAAACCTCCCTAAGCAGAAATAGGCATGCCTTCTTCTGGGCTCCCATAGCATTCAATCCGTTCCTGAGCAATGCTTCTTTTACAGCAATTAATCATGTGGTATCATTTGGCTATATATTTATCTCCCATGCAAGATTCTGAGCTCTTCAAAAGCAGGAACCACATCTTATTAGTCTTTGAAAACCACAAGCTGGGCACAAGACACTTACCCCCACTGCTTGTCAACATTGTACCAGAAGTGCTAGCCAAAACAATTGAGCAAGAAAATGAAATAAAAGGCATCCAGTTTGGAAAGGAAGAAGTAAAAATTTCCCTATTCACAGATGACATAATCCTATATACAGAAAAAAAAAAATCCATAACAAAGCTACTAGAGCTAATCAACTAATTCAGCAAAGTGGTAGGTTCAAGATCAACATGCAAAAATCAGTGGTGTTTCTATATACTAGTAATGGACAGTCTGAAAGGAAATAAAGAAGACAATTCCATGTATAATAACAACTATAAGAATGAAATATATAGAAATAAATTTAACAAAGGATGTAAAGGACTTGTACATGGGAAACTATAGAACATTGCTGAAAGAAATTACGGAAGACCAAAATAAACAGATGAAATGCTGTATTCATGGATTGGAATCCTTAATATTGTTAAATTGCCAATACTACCTGTTGCAGTTGGGCAATTTGATGTAATTATGAATTCCAGAAATATAATTGGATCATGCTTGTAAACTGATCTGTTAATCTGGGCATGATTGAGTTATGATTGGGGCGTTGACTGGGCCACAGGTCAGTAGGGCATTGAGCCCCATCCCTTGGTGGGTGGGGAATCAAATATAAAAGGCATGGCAAGAACAGAGTTGTAGCAGTTTTTGAGAAGCAGTTTTGATGTTGGAAAGAAGGCCCCAAGAGAAGAGAAGCAAGCCGTTCGCCTGATTGTCTACAGCTGACCTTGTGGAGGAAACAGGAGCTAAGCCTGGAGAGAAACGCAGCCCCAGGAATTGAGGAACCCAAGAAGCCTGAACCCTGGCAAATGCCGGCAGCTGTCTTGCTCTAACACGTGGCAATGGACTGTGGTAAGAGAAGAAACTTAACACTTTATGGCCTGGTATCTGTGGACTTCTACCCCAAATAAATACCCTTTATAAAGACCAACCCATTTTTGGTATTTCACATTAGCACCCCTTTGGCTGACTAATACACTACCCAAAGTTAATTACAGATTCAACACAATCTCAATAAAAATTCTGATAGCCTTCTTCACAGAAATGGAAAAGCCAATTTTCACATTCATATAGAAAAGAAAGGGGCTCCAAATAGCCAAAGCCACTTGAAAAAGAAGAACAAAGTTTGAGGACTCACATTTCCCAATTTCAAAATATATTACAGCTCAAGCGGTTGAGTGCCTGCTTCCCACATACGAGGTCCCAGGTTCGATCCCCAATGCTTCCTAAAAACAAAACAACAAACAAACGAAAAAACCAACTCAAGGGAGCCAATGTAACTCAGTGGTTGAGCACTGGCTTCCCATATATGAGAAAAGAAAAAAATATATATATATATATATATATATATATATATAACAAAGCTGCATAATCAAAACAGTGTGATACTGGCACAAAGGCAGACATATAAATAAAAGGAATAGAATGGAGAGTCCAGAAATAAAGCCTACAACTATGGTCAATTGATTTTTTTTCAAAGATTTATTTTATTTATTTCTCCCCTCCTCCCCTCCATTGTTTTGCGTTCACTCTCTGCTGTCTGTGTGTTCTTCTGTGTCTGTTTGTCTTTTCCTTAGGTAGTACTGAGAACCGATCCTGGGACCTTCTGGGGTGGGAGAGAGATACTCAATCTCTGTGCCACCTCAGCCCCCTTGTCTGCTACATCTCTTATTGTCTCTTCTCTGTGCCTCTTTTTGTTGCATCATCTTGCTGCGCCAGCTATCTGCACAGGCCAGTACTCCACGTGGGCCAGCACTCCACGTGGGCCAGCTCTCTACTCAGGCCAGCTCGCTACGTGGGCCAGCTTGCCTTTCACCAGGAGGCCCCAGGAATCAAACCCTGGACCTTCTATATGGTAGATGGGAATCCAATCACTTGAGCCACATCCGTTTCCCACCAATTGATTTTTGACAAGAGCGCCAAGTCCATTCAATAGGGAAAAATTAGCCTCACACTATACAAAAAACGTAAACAAACAAATATAAGAACTAAAACTATAAAACTCTTAGAAGAAAACATAAGGAAATATTTTCAGGACCTTGTAATAGGCAGTGGATTCTTAGACTTTACAACAAAAGTACATGCAACAAAAACAACAAAAAATAGATAAACTGGACTTCATCAAAACTGAAATCTGTTGTGTGTTAAAGGACATTATCAAGAAAGTGAAAAGACAGCCTACAGAATGGAAGCCAATATTTGGATACCATATATTGATGAGGGCTTAATCCAGTAACAAGAAGATAAATAATCCAGTTAAAAAGTGGGCAAAGGACTTGAATAGACGTCTCTCCAAAGAAGATATACAAATGGAAAATAAGCATATGAATAGATGTTCAATATCATTAGCCATTAGGGAAATGCAAATCAAAACCACAGTGAGGTACCACTTCAATCCCACTAGAATAGCAATTTTCAGAAAATGGAAAATAACAAGTGTTGGCAAAGATGTAGAGAAATAGTAACATTTGTACATTTTTGGTGGGAATGTAAAATGGTGCATCTGTTATGGAAGACAGTTTGGCTGTTCCTCAGAAAGTTAAGTATAGAATTATCATATGACCTGGCAATCCTACTTCTGGTTATATACACAAAAGAATTGAAAGCAGGCACTCAAACATATTTGTACATCAGCATTCATACCAGCATTATTCACAATTGCCAAAGGATGGAAGCAACCCAAATGACCAACAGTGGATGAATGGATAAACAAAATGTAGTATATCCATACAATGGAATATTATTCCGCTGTATAAAGAAATGAAGTTCTGACACATGATACAAAAATAGATGAACCTTGAAGACATCATGTTGAATGAAATAAGCCAGTCACAAAAAGTCAAATATATGATTCACTTTATGAAATAACTAGAACATGCAAATTCATAGAGATAGAAAGTAGATTATAGGTTGCTAGGATTGGAGAAATAGGAAACTGTACTTAATGAGTACAGAGTTCCTGTTTGGGGTGATGGAAGAGTTTTGGTAATGGATGGTAGTGATGGTAGCACAATATGGTGCAAGTCATTAAGGCCAGTGAATTGTACACTTTAAAGTGGTTAAAATGGAAAATTTCAGGTTGTTTTTATATGCGACAATAAAAATTTTAAAAACTAAAGTACAACAGAGAATGGTCATTAAACAGAAGAAAGAAAAAAAAACACAAGCTAGCAGAGTACCTGGCACACAGGAGAGCTGTTAATGTTTGATTAGCTGTCTAGTTAACTAATGATGAAGAATCATAATCCCAAAGGCTATGATGTAGATAGAATTGTTCTTGTGAAATAATTCAGTCATAGATGTTTATTTCTGAAATGTCCTCACCATGTAAACAAATTGTCTATCTAAATTAGTTTTGTGAGCTATAGTACAAGATCTAAGATGGAAAATAAACTCTACTTCTAAGGGGGGTGGGGTGGGGAATTGGCTTTACTTTCATTTCCTTCAATAGGTTTTCAATGAATTATCCTTCCTTTGACATAAAACTAGGTGAAAATGTCTGCAAAGTTCCCTCAAACCCATTTACTGAATAGATGCAGAATGAATTCCAACTGTAGTTTGTTGGTATTTGTTACCCAATATATACCTTTTCTGGTGGAAAGTTACTCGAAAATTAAATTCCAGAACAATTATCTTAAAGGAAAGTTACAGCCTTTTCGCCTTCAGGCACTGGGGGCAGGCTGCCTCTTTTCATGCAGGTATGAGTCTCCCGCAGGAGGGAAGAAAAGGAGGTGAAAACACAGCCAGGAATCAGGAAGTAAGCCAGCTTACTTCCAAAGGCCTCTGATAACGAAGGAAGGTATCACGAAGCCCCACGCTAAAGCTGCAATGTCAGCGTCCCGTGGCAGGGATTATGTCTGTTCAAGCACCTGAACAAGGCCTGACCCACAGTTGGCCCTCAGTAAATATTTGTGGAAGGAGTGGGGGGGGGAGGAAGAATGTTTTAGGATGTGAGAAAGCTATACTAGGTATTCATCGAGTCCTCATGGAGTATGAAACTTCAAACTTTTAAACTTTAATAATTTAATCGTACATGTGGTAGCAACACATTTAGTAATCTTTTGCACACCTGATACTGATTAATTCTCCCAACCAGTGACCCTAACTGACGTTCTCTTTTTCATAACCACGTTTAGGTTCCTAGGATCTGAAATATGAATAAAGTCTGTACAACTCTGTGATGTGACTTTTATGTGAATTTGCCCTCATGTCACATCAGGTCTTCTCATGCCTACCTCAGGTTACTGAGGTTTAAATGGCCTGCAGAAGGACTCTATTATTTTCCCACCTTGGCCCCCTCCCTCTCTTAAAGGTACCCACTGAAAAGTTTAGTATTTCAAATCATAAACTAACGAAGCAACAATTAGTCAAGCTTTGCCCTTTCATTCTCTTCCCGAGGCCAGTCAACTTCTGGGGAACTCTTAAATCTTAAAATGATTTACCAGGAGTATATATTTTGTTTTGTTTGAGTCCGTGTATCTGCACTAACTTCTCCGCAATGATAAACTTGGGCCTCTGAATTAGAATAAACTTGTTGTTTCCCACTTCAAGCTTTTGTCTCATGAAAGTGAAAGTTCCAAGTCCTGGAATCTGAACCCCCTGAAAGAAAAAAAGAGTAAAAAATCATAATAAAAAGAGCAACAAACAGTATTCACTGAAGGGGCGAGGAAAAATTATCCTTAAATATAGTTATCCAAAGAATGTGAAGAGAGAAGTCCAGGCCTTAAAAATTCAGTGATTTCTGTGATCTCTTACAGCTATTAATAAAATATTGCATGATTCTAAGTTTACAAATAAGTCTAGTATAAAATGTAATCCATCAGACTATATCAACCCACAATGCTTTACTGACATCAGATCGATTATCCCCTCATATCATTAATAACCTGTGGAGGACTAAGAAAACTTCTTTTAATCTATATCTAAGATTACTCATACCCTAAATGGTGCAACACTCTAAATTTCAATTATTTACCATTGGAGGGAATTTAAGGGAGCATGGGAATCTTCATTTTCTCATTTCTTCTTTTAGGTTTTGTGTCTGGCAAAATCAGGCAACCCAGCAACCAAGGCATAAGCTGCAGTGTGGTGATCTCGGCTGATGGGCAGAAGCAAATGTTTTTGACCCTCTGGGTTTCTATCTCCCTAGAGACATGCTGCATCAAAGGCTGCAGGAGCCAGGAAAGGATGTAAGGGAAAGAAAAAAAAAAAAAAGAAAGAAAGAAACAGCAGCTATGTACAGCAGGGGAAGCATAGACAGATTAAAAGGTGAAGAGTATTCTTTGCTTATTTTTTGTTTATTATTGTTGTTGTTGAAATAATGAAAATGATCTCATAATGATTGAAGTGATGAATGCACAACTATGTGATTATACCAAATACCACTGATGGTACACTTTGGATGGATTTATGCTTTATTAATATG
>JAQZBX010065853.1:0-16221 GCA_029593785.1 Cabassous unicinctus
GGAAGCGAACCCGGGCCTCCCATATGGTAAACAGGGGCTCTATCCACTGAGCCACACCCATTTTTTTTATTCTCAATTTCATGTATTTCGGGAAGCGGGTGTGGCTCAGTGGATAGAGCTCCTGTTTACCATATGGGAGACCCCAGGTTCGCTTCCCGGGGCCTCCTTGTGAGGGCAGGCCGGCCGGCCCGCGCGGTGCGGTAGGCTGATGCGGCAAGACCTCACAGCAGGAAGCGGGTGTGGCTCAATCGATAGAGCCCCCGTTTACCATGTGGGAGGCCCCAGGTTCACTTCCTGGGGCCTCCTTGTGAGAGCAGGCCTGCCTGCGTGGCGTGGTGGGCTGATGCAGTGGGCCTCACAGCAAGGGGGAGATAAGCAGACACGGAAGAAACACACAGCGAATGGACACAGTAAAACACAAGCAGCAAGGGGGGGATAAATAAATAAATAAATAAATCTTTAAAAAAAAACAATTTCATGTATTTCTTTCCTTCTGCTTGCTTTGGAAATGGTTTGCTCTTCTTTTTCTAGTTTCATTGTTCAGTTAGATCTTTGATTCTAGCTCTTTCTTCATTGTTAATAAAGGTGTTTAGGGCTATAAATTTACCTCTCAGAACTGTCTTTTCTGTGTCCCATAAGTTTTGATAAGTTGTGTTCTTGTTTTCATTCATCTCAATATATTTACTGATTATTTCAGTGGGTCAATTTCTTCTTTGACCCACTGATTATTTAGGAGTGTGTTATTTAGACTCCACACATTTGCGAATTTACCTTTTTGCTGTCTATTATTGATTCCAGTTTCATTCCATTTTGAGCTGCCAAGGTGCTTTGTATAATTTCAATCTTTTTATATTTATTGAGAGCTGCATTAGGACCTAACATGTGGTCTATCCTGGAAAAAAATCCATGGGCACTTGAGAAGAATGTATAATCCACTGAGTTTGGATGCAACTTTCTCTCTATATATGTTAAGTCTAGTTATTTTGTCATATTGTTCAAGTTCTCTGTTCTTTGCTGATCTTCTGTCTAGTGGTTCTAGCTAATGATGTGAGTGGTGTGTTGAAGTCTCCAATTATTATTGTAGAGATAATCTATTTCTCCCTTCATTTTTGCCAGAATTTGCCTCATGTATTTTGGGGTACACTGGTTAGGTACACAGATATTTCTGACTGTTATATCATTCTGGTGTATTGTCCCTTTTACTAATATATAATGACTTTCTGTATCTCTTATAACTTTTCTGCATTTAAAGTCTGTTTCGTCTGATACTAGTATGGCTACCCCTGCTCTTTTTGGTTACTATTTGCATGGAGTATCTTTTTCCAACCTTTGACTTTCAGCCAGTTTGTATCCCTGGGTCTAAGGTGAGTCTCTTGTAAGCAGCATATGGATGACTCATGTTTTTTTTTTTATCCATTCTGTCAGTCTTTATCTTTTGATTGTGGAGTTTAATCCATTCACATTCAATGATATTACTGTAAATGCATTATTTACTTCTTCCATTTTATTCTTTGGTTTTCATATGTCATATCTTATTTTCGTCTGTCTTTTTTTTTACTCTTTTGATTACCCTTTCTGCTATTCTTGCCTTCTACACTCTCCTCCAAGCCTCTCCTGTCTTTTTCTTTCAGGCTGTAAGGCTTACTTTCTATATTTCTTGCAAAGGTAGATTCTTTTTTACAAACTCTCTTAGTTTCTGTTTGTTTGTGAATGTTTTAAAGTCACCTTCATATTTGAAGGACAGTTTTGCTTGATAAAGAATTCTTGGCTGGTAGTTTATCTCTTTCAGTATCCTAATTGTATCATACCACTGTCTTCTCGCCTCCACAGTTTCTGATGAGAAGTCAACACTAAGTCTTACTGGGCATCCCTTGTATGTGATGGTTTTCTTCTCCCTTGCTGCTCTGAGAATTTATCTTATCTTTGACATTTGACATTCTGAGTAGTAGTATGTGTCTTAGCGTAGGTCTGTTTGGATTTATTCTGATTGGGGTACTGTGTACTTCTTGGGCATGTAAGTTCATTTCTTTTGTGAGAGTTGGGAAATTTTCAGCTATTATTTCCTCAAATACTCTTTCTGCCCATTTTCCCTTCTCTTCTCCTTCTGCAACTCCTATGACATGTATGTTGTTGTGTTTTGTCTTATTATTCAATTCCCTGAGCTCCTTCTCTATTTTTTCCATTCTTTTCTCCCTTCAATTTCAGCTATTCTGTCTTTGCTATCACTTATTCTCTCTACTATCATTTTGAGTCTGCTGTTGTATGTCTCTAATGTGTGTTTGATCTCACCTATCATGTCTTTAATTCTCATGAGCTCTGTTACTTTTTTATTCTGGTTTTCAAATTCTTTGTGTTCGTTCAGTGTCTTCTTGATGTCCATAATTTATCTCTTTAGCCATATTGTCTTTCAACTCATTAATTTGATTTTGGAAATTGTTTGCATCTTGTTAATTAGTTGTCTCGAATTCTGTGTCTCTTCTGGGGTTTTGATATATTCCTTTTCTTGGGCCATGTCTTCTGTTTTCTTAATATGGCTCACAATTTTTTGCAGATGTCTAGGCATCTGATTAGGGTGGTGAGTTTACTCGGATACTAGATTTCTTTCTCTTTCATTGGGTTTTAGTGGTGGGATGCTGAGTGTTACTATTGTTCTTTGATTCTTTGTTCAACCTATTCTAGGTCTTTAGGATTGTCCCTGTTGGTTGCTCAAATCTGGGCCCTGGACCCAGTAATAGGCTGCAAACCCGTTTCCTAGGGCCTTGGGTAGGGAGGGGTGGTAAAGGCCAGAGATAGCCCCTCTTACTTACTTTAAATTTCCTTTTGTGCCCTTCTTTGGTCTGCCAGTAGATGGTGGTCTTTGGCAGCCCTCTCAGTTCAATGCCTGGTTGGAGTTTGTTTGCTGCAACATGGACCGAATCAGTGTGACAGAAGTTACTGCCTGGAAACTAAGAGCCCCGTAATTTAAACTTTCTCAGAGGCTGTTCTCCAACCTTTCCTCCATTTTCCCCAAGTAGGAAGTAATTCCACTCCCCTCTGCATCTTCAACAACCAGTCCTGGTCAGTAGAGAGAGTGATGGAGTCAGATCTCTTTAGTCATTGCTGGCTTCCAAGGCAAACAATGGCTTGGTCCTACCTGACCTGTTAGGGATTGTGGGACACAGCAGACTAAATGTGTGGGTCAAAAGCTGAGTCAGCCTTAGGCTGTGTCCTTTTCTCCCCCCTTTCCTGGGGAGATAGATCCCTAGGGCCCCTTTTGTCTGTAGCCTTCAGCCAGGAGGCCTGAGAATTCAAAAGTATCTATGGTGAGGGGGAGGGTGCCGGCATTTGCAACTGTGGCAATTCTTTTCCTTTGCCTCTCTCTCCTCTGGGCCGTGTCCAGCCTTCCCTTGGTGTCCTAAACCCTAGAAGATTTTTTTCCAGGCCATTTCTGCCTGTCCTCTAGATATTTTTTCTGGGAGAGAAGAGCGTCCCATGTCTTTCTAGTCTATCATCTTCGTGGAAGTGTGTATAAAAATTAATTTTTATTAAATTATAAAGTATATAGAAAAATGCAAATCATAAGTGTACATTTCAATGAATGACAGAGTAAATATATCCTGGCCAATAAATACAATGGTACTAGCACCCTAAAAGCCCTCCTAGTGACTCCTCTAAATTTTATCCTTCTCAGAGTTTTCACTACCCTGACTTATAACTCCATAACTCATAGTTGTAACTTTTTGGAAATTTTGTAGAATCATACAGTATGTTTCCATTTTTGTATGACCTATTTCAGTCACTATTATGTTTGTGAGACCTTTCCTTGTATATATCTATAGTTCATTCATTTTCATTGTACTGTAATGTAGTATGCACATACTATAACTTATTTACCTAGTCAGTTGTTGATGAACATTTGGATTATTTCCTGTTGGAATTGATTTTTATGTATGAAGTGAAGTGGATTTTCAGTGTTTCTGTTCATCTCTATATTCTACCACAAGTCACATTCTTTGAAAGTTAGTACAATGTAGTGGTTAAGAGAAGAGTACAGAGGCTAGATCCATATTGACTGGATTCACATTTTGGCTCTGTCATTTATTAACCATTTGACTCGGACAAATTAAATATAACATCTCTAGGCCTAGTTTCTCATCCTCATTATGGGCATAATAAATTCTTTCTCCTTGTCTCCTCAATGATAAAAGGTCCCCTTGATTAGATCCCTATGCAAGCGTGACCACTCTGCCTTATGCGATGTACTTTACCCAATCCTTTCTTGATGCCATAGGGAATGATAGTACAAGGAATTTTTCTTGGCAGTTTCTCTGTCATCTTGAATACCACTCCAGGAAGGTAATCCATCTCTCGGTCGGTCATGTCTGTGGCTATTGCCACTTCCAGTACTCTTCAACCGGGAATCACCCATCATGCAAAATTTGTTTTTGCCTCCTGGCACCAGTAGCAGGTTTTAAATAAAATCTCTTGATGCTTTTGAAGATTTCATAGTCTGTGCTTCTTCTACAGAGGTTTTGCATTCTCTATGAAGCAGATTCCAAAGTATTTGTATCTGTTAGCCTTTGCTAACTTAATAATTAAAATTATATTTGCTTATGATTCTGTAGGTGGCAGTTTGGCTTGGACTCATTTGGGTAATTCTTCTGCTTGACCCAGTTGGGGTCACTCATGTTTTTGTGATCTGCTAGTGGTCAGAGGCCTCACTGAAATGTTTGATGGTTGACTGGCTGTCAACTGTAGTTGCTGTGCCTGTGTCTACCATTAGGCAGGCTAACCTGGGCTTATTCATATGGTAGTCTCAGGGTTCCAAGAGCAGCATACAGGCAAAATCCAATGCACAAGCACTTTTCAAGCCTCTGGTATGTCAAATGTTGCAAATATCCCAGTGTCCAAAGCAGTGCACATGGTCAACCCAGACTCAAGGATTGCAAGAGTTCACCTCTTGATAGGAAGGCAAACATTTGTGGTCATTTAGCAATCTATCCTGTTGTATAACTTCAACAGTATTTCCTCCCTTCTGTTTTTGTTTGTTTTGCCTTTTCTTTTTAACAGCTTTATGGAGGGATAATTTACATGCAATAAAATGCACACATTTGAAGTATATAGTTTGAGTTTTAATAAATCTATATACCCCTGTCACCACCACCCCAATCAAGATATAAACATTTCTGTCACCCTCAGATATTTCCTTCTGCCACTTTGCAGTCAACTCCACCCCCTACTCCAGGCAAGCAATCAGCGATTGATTTTTGTCCCTCTAAATGTGTTTTGCCTATAGTAGAACTTGATATAAATGGGATCATATATTATATACTCTTTTATATCAGACTTCTTTCATTCATTGTAATGTTTTTGAGATTCATCAATCCACCTATCCATTTTATTTATACTGTTAGTTTGCCTAGCCATATTATTTTCCACAAATTGTGTAAAGGTCAATTTTAGCCCAACTTACCCTAGTTATCACAAAGTGTGAAATCTCTGACCTCTGAATTTGATAAGCAAGTTTTTATTATTTTAGTGTTATTATTTTGTGTTCTTTCTGTTGAGTTTTCTTTTAGATTCAGAAGAGAATTATAAAAGAAGTGTTTACTTAAGCAAGATCTAATTGGATGAAAAAAATCCAGAATTTGAATAATGTGGGAAAGTATAACTTTCAGAAACATTTTAGTAATTAGATAAGTCTCTGGGATCTAATTGAGAACATCGTGACTCATGTTTACATATATAAACCAGTATAAAGTATATAATAAATATTCCTATTGTAATGTTTTTCTAGGTATTTGTAAATTAGAGAAAATGAGGTTTTAAAAACCTCATTTTCTTTCTTTGTTTCCATGTAATGAAACAGAATATGGCTACTACTTGCTCTTCAATTAGGTAATTGGTTTAGCGTGTTCAGTAGAGGCAGGCAACTTTGATTAATGCTCATGAAAAATTTTAATGTGAACCTACTCAATAATTTTCCAGATAAATGCTTCTTTGGTACGCTGTTAAATTCTTCTATGCTAGTAATCCATATGTTATTTATGATTGCAGAAGTGATTCTGTTACTATCCTTTTGGGAAATAGAAAATTAAATCATGATTTGAGGAAAAATAGTATTCCGGCTTAATCAGTTAAATTGCCCTATAATTGTGAAATAGACAAAATAATTGCATGTCAGACAAAATTTAAAGTGATAGATTTGTATTTCCAACTTTCTTTTTATTTGTTCTGACACAAGTTGGGTATATTTCAAATTGCACTGGTTTTTCAGTAGTGTTGATAGTCTTAGGTGATTTTTTTCAATTAGCTAATTTTTAACTACAGATTCATTTTTCCTATTTTCATTATGTACAAGCTAAGTAAAATGCTGTATTTTAAAATACATATTAGGACATTAACCATTAGCTCTCAGAGGATTTTTTTTCCTATTTAAAAGAGAGTAAATGTTACTATGTAGTTGCCTACTTTATACCCCTCCCCCAACCCATCAGAGCTTTTCCTCAGAATTAGACCTTCAAGTATCTGATTAGGTTCATTCCTGTTTACTTTGAATAGGCAGCAGTAAGAGAAAAGGCTTTCTGTTCTTGGTAAATCTTCACAAAAGTGAATTTATCAACTGGATATAATAGAATAAACATGCCCCCGTCCTTTACTCACTAAGGGAAATTATCAAAGCATAAAGTGTTAAATGTGATGTTGCTATTACCATATCTTATAATATCTTTTAACTAGGAGTTGTATCTTTAACATTTTAATCCCTTAAATTAGTAATGTCTTTCAAAAGAAAAAAATGATCTTGATGCTTATAAGAAGGTTTTTTCTTTCCCTGTTATTTCCCCTGGAAACCTCCTTTACCCTATCAAATCAAGATTCAACAACTGAAGATTATGGTTTAGGAAGTAAACCATAATCTTAGGGGTCAGAAACAGGTTACCAATTCCTGAATCCTATTGCTTCTATGATGTAACCTGTGCTTGATGACTTAATCTTTCTCAACAAGTCATGAGAAGTTTCACAAATTCAGTTAATTACAAAAGAGAACACATCATAAATCAAGAACCAAGTGCTTAAAACAGAATTGGTATTTGAAGGAAAGATCAGTCATTTGAAAATGTATTGAGTAGTTAGATGTTAACTTGAAAATGCTGTGTGGCTAACAGCAAATTTTAATCAATACTTTAAATAAGGGAAAAACAGGTAATGTAGATATAATAAGCCTTCCCCCACTCCTACAAAGAGCACTTATTTATCTAGCAAGTCAGTTGTGTTGAATCAGACTGATAAGTGATGGGATTGTCACACCAGTTAGAAAACTCATTTTGAAATCAGCATGGGGTAATCAACAGTGTTTACCCCCACTGATTATGTGCATTATATTGAATTTAATGTGCCATGAATTTGCTTTTAAATGTACAGAAAAGTATTTGATGCATATTATATTTTTATTGTAAAATACAATCCAAATTTGATTTTATAAAATAAATTACAACTTAACTGAAAATACATATTTCAAAACATGTACATCATTTTAGCATAACAGCATAGAATTTTACTTGAAAGCCCTTTGCTGAGAAACATGATGTCATTTAATCAACATACAGCTAGTAAATCCAGAAAATTTTTTAAAATTGTGATCTACTTTAAATAATTTTTGAAATTACTCACAACTTCAAAAAGTATAACAAAAAGTACTTTACATTTATATTATACCTTTGTTTGAAATTATAAAAATCTGTTTAGAGACCAGGCAACAGTCATGGTTCACATTTCTACATTAATGCAAGCTAGATTTCATTTATAAATTATATATTTAATTTCATAAAAGTTTTCAGGTTTGAAGAGGTTAGTTTTAAAATCAAATCTGTGTTCTTATAGGTTAGCATACTACTTAAGCACTTAATCTGGCCAAGTGTACAGTGAAATCTTTCTACACTTTAACTAAAGATGAAACATAAATGAAATTATCCTAAAAACCCAAATTTTGCCCTTCTTGAAGAAAAAGTACATAACTGATTTCATGCTAGCAATAAAATATTTAATGTTGCCTCATTTTAAAAAAGGTAAGATTGTTATTTTGATCCTGTCACTGAAATTGAGCCTAATTGCTTTTTTTTTTTTTTAATTAGTTTGCAGGTCGAAGTAAGAAGGAAACCAAATACTCTCTTAAGGCAGTCGAAGACATGTTGGAAACATTGCAGATCACTCAGTCTTAAGGTTTAAAAAACTCTTTCACGTTAGATTTCACAGCTGCACAATTGAACTTATTGGCCTGTGACTTTTTTACCACATGCCCAGTGCTGTTTATATACTAATTTTCTGTTAATAAAGCAGTTGTAAAGAATGTGTTTATATAAACCTAAAAATGCCTTTTACTGCTAAGCAGGAAGATGGGGAAAATCCATGGAGAGAGATTTAAGAAGACTTATTGATTGTACATCAGTGTCTTCATATCACATATATAGAGTAACTGCTTTTAAACCACAATCTGATGTAGAAATAACCTTGCTAAATAAACCATGATGATTTATTAAACTTGCATATGAAGATTCTAGATTCTTTTTGTTACATTCTCAAATAACAAATATATTGTTTTAGAATTTAATTTCTAATTAACTCCTTCTTACTGGTAACAGGAAATACATAGCTGGCAGAAGCAAATATACTGTGCTGGCAAATTATTTTGACTGTTTATGGTTCAAATTAGATTTTACTCTGCATTCCAATGAGGCTGTTCAAATTGTTTCTTGTGTGCTACAATATTATCCTGATAAACCTTGTTTAAGATATGTCATTGTCCAAAGTGCAATATCTTTTTGTAATTTTTTTTTACCCCATAGAACATAATTGAGATTTTTTTTTACCTATAAAATGCTTTAAAATTAATATGTGCTATAGCACTCAAATTTAATCGTTATGAAAGTTATATTTAATTTGAATCTTTTAACTGTAAATTATATAAAAGAATATTTAGGGATCATAGAGAATACATATTAGACTACTGCAGCTAAGTTATTTTTAGTTTAGGAAAATATCATTAAATGCTGTCCATCTTTAGAAACAAAATTATTACAGTTCTCATATTCTCTTACCCCTTATTTGTAATCATAATATCTCATTCTTTTTTTCTCTTTTCTTAATAAACCATTATGCTACCTCAACAATATATATATTTTTTAATGTAAATTCCTCTGGGTGTGGTAATATTTATTTATTTATTTCCCTCCCCCCTTGTCCTTGTGCTCACTGTCTGCTTTCTGTGTCCATTCGCTGCGCATTTCCTCTGTCTGCTTGTCGCCCTTTGTTGCGTCATCTTGCTGCGCCAGCTCTCCATGGGTGCAGGCCATCAGCTCTCCCCAGGTGCAGGCCAGCTTGCCCTCTCCAGGAGGCCCCAGGGACCCAACCCAGGGCCTCCCATATGGTAGACGGGAGTCCATCCACTTGAGCCACATCTGCTTCCCTTCAACAATATTTTGCATGTTTAAATAGAATAGAAAAGACTGAGATTTAAACACTTTATTCAGACAATTCATTTTTAAAAATAGCCAGTTGTTAATTCAGGGCAAATATAAGTGTCAGTTTATAATTATGTTTTTTACCAACAATATACAGAGGCTTCTGTAGACTGTCATTGCTGAATTAGGACAGGTGGGGATAGTGGGATAATTGATAAACTAGAAATCTTTTAGAAGAAAACTGTTGTTGCTATCAGTTTCTTTTTAATGATTTATTATTTTCCCGGTCTCATCTAATTCTTTCATGTTGCAGTCTTTTTTTTTTTTTTCCCTTTTATTCTGCTATGAGTAATAAGCAGCTGATGATTCTTCTGTGAAAAAATCTTCCCATTTAAAGATAATTCTTCTCAACTAATCTTTATTATCACAAAGATGCACTTTGCGCATAAAATAAATAACTGCATTTTCAATATGATCAGCCTATTTATGTTTGCTATAAAGAGAATAGTGCCCGTATCTTATTTCACTCCCTCTCCCTTAACCCCCTCTCATCAGTCACTAGATTACATGCAAAGTGTTTACTTTAGTAATTATATTTGTATACTAAGTAATTTAGTGTCTCCTATAGCTGTCAGCCTTAGCTTTGATGTTTTTCTAACTTTTAATAACTTCTTTCCAAGAATTTTCCTTTAAGCACATTATCAATGTCTAATAATTTTATAGCTCATTTTAAATGTACTGATAATCCCATGTGGCAGACCATTGCCTACCCAACTGCTATTATCTCCACTTTTTCCTTGTTAAGGAAACAAAGGTATTTTTGTTCAGGTAATGGACAAAAAAGATCCCTTTTTCTCTGGGAGAATAGGACCTTACAAAGTCCTGGAGATGCGGGTCAGGAGGGATGTGAGGGAGTGGGATACATCATGATTGCTCTATACCAGAAGTGGTGATTTCATTCCTTATGGTCTGTGATTAGTCCAAGGCAGAACTTTCTACATTGAAGGAAATACCCTATATGAGTGCTGTCTAATAAGGTAGTGGTATGTGGCTTTTGAGCCCTTGAAATAAGAAGGTAAATATTTAATTTTAATTTAAATAGCTACATGTGGCTCGTAGCTACCACATTGGATAGTGCAGGTCTAAGGTATGGGCATGTGACCTAGTTAGAACTGGTGAAATAAAAGTGTGCTGGCATGGACCTCCTTTCCTAATTAAAAAGTTAAAGCTTTGTGAGATGAGGCTTTTTGCTTCTTTTCCCTCCTTGTAGCCATGAATGCCAACAAGGTGCCTACAGTGCAACAGCCATCTTACAATCATGAAATAGCAAATGTGAGAATGAAAGCAACATTAAAAGATGGTACAGCAGAAAGATTAGGAAGAGGCTGGGTCTCTGATGGCATTGTTGAACACCTGAATTAATTTGAACAGTTAGTTGCCAACTTCTGCACTTAATATAACATGAGAAAAATAAACGTAATTGTTTAAGCCATAGTGTTTGGATTTTCTGTTACTTTAAAGCCATATATGTTTCTGACATATAGTCATCATCCAACCTCTTTTATTTTAACAAACAAAGCTTTTATTTTAGACATGCCAGGAAAGATATTTCAGAATCTAATTAAAGTAAGCAGATAATTATATATAACCAAAGAAGCAATATTCCTTGTTGCAGCTCAATACTTAATCCAGCAGAGGTGAGAAAAATGCCTTTTAAACAGTTTTATACAGTTTGTATCTCTTTGAGATTTTTTTTTCGTTCAGCATATTACCCTTCAGATTCATCATAGTTTTAGTATGTATCAATGGTTCATTCCTTTTTATTGTTAAGAAGTATTCCATTGTATGAAGTACCACAGTCTGTTTATCCATTCACCTAAGGAAGAAATTTTGAGTTGCCAATTTTTGGCTATTACAAATAAAGCTTCTATGAACATTTATGTAATTAGTTTTGTATGGACATAGATTATTATTTGTTTAGAATAAATATCGTGGAGTGTAACTACAAGATTGTATTGTAAGTATATGATTAATTTTATCAGAAACTGCCAACCATTTAAAGAATAAATAACACAAGTTCTGCATAATCTCTTCCAGAAGAGGGAACATTTCCCAGCTCATATGAGGCTAGCATAACCCCGATATCAAAAGAAAAAAAGGTATCACAAGAAAAGAAAACTACAGACCAGTATTCCTCATGAACATAGACATAAAGTCCTCAGCAAGTTAATATATCAATTTCAAAAATATATAAAAAGAAAAATATACCACAACCAAGTGGGGTTTATTCCAGAAATGCAAGACTGATTCAATACTTAAATCAGTCATTGTAATCATATTAAGAAAAAAAAATTTTTTTGTATCACACAATCATATAATTCGATGCAGAAAAACATTTGACAAAACTCAACACCCATTTATGATTCTTTTTAAAAAGGCAAAACCTGAGCAGTGGAAGGAAACTTCCTCAACCTGATAAAAAGCATCTATTAAAAAACCTACAGCTACAAATCAAGATGGCAGACTCAGAATTTTCAGCACTCTATCAAACAACAGAAGTTTTGAATGACTAGCAAGAGCTGGCAGAAACACCTTTCTCAAAGCTCAGGGAAAAAAAGTAGTTTAAAGGGTCGCAGTAACTGTGTAAGTGCCATATCATGAAAAAGGCAGCTCAAAAATGGTAGGATCTTATGGCACCCTGGTTGAACCCTCCTTCCCCTCACCAGCTCAGCATAGTAACAAGGTAAGAACCATATCAAGAAAAGACAAAGGTGGTAGGATCTCATGGCACCCTGGTTGAACTCATGGCAGAGCTGGCACACACTCCCAATGCAGATTCCTGGTCCCAATTCCAGAAGGAGTAGATAACTCTTGCACAAACTGGGAGCATGTACGTCTGGCTAATTCCGGTGGTGGACGGAGGGCCTGAGCCAAGACTCTAGTCACAAGCTAGCTGTCCCAGAACTTATTTTGCTTGTAGAAGGCAGCTCACAGAACTCTCTTATAAAATACTGTGGAAGAGCAATCAAGTTGTGATTGCCTGGAGCAAGGGATTGCTGACTACAGGACATATGTTACAGTGTTTGGAACTGTGAGGAAACTGTTTCCTAGGGTAGAAGAGACATTTGTATCCATGAAAATGAAATTCCTAGGGCCGCATAGGTATCCCAAAGATAAGACACATGTACAGAAAGGATCATAGAGACCCCTAGGCTCTGGCATGGAGCTATTCTCTCAACTCATTGTATGGATAAGCTCTGAAGGACTCTCTCGGGTCAGTCTGCAAAGACCGGTGAAAAGTGTTTTGATTTGTTTTATTTTGTTTCCTTTTTTCCTCTCTTTTTGGGGGTTGGGGGATGGGGTGTTAGCTCCTGACTTTCAAGGAAAGCTCTGTTATAACACAAAGCTGGATACAAGCTTAAGGAACAGATGTCTCAGAATGTAAATTCCAGCAATAAAAAAAATATCAAAATAGGTTCCAACAAAAGATTACAAAACATTCAAAGAAATAGGAAGTGATGGCCCAAGCAAAGGAAAAGATTAAGCATTAGAAACCATCAATGAGGAGAATCATAGCTAGAGCATGTCAAAGACTTAAAAGTGGTCCTAAATTTGCTCAAAGGGCTAAAGGAAAACATGGACAAAGAACCAAAGGAAATTGGAAAAACAATAGATAAACACAAAAAGAATATTAATAGATGAAAATTATGAAAAGGAACCAGAGCTGAAGACAACAGAAACAAATGTAAAATTCCCTAGAGAGGTTCAACAGCAGATTGGAGCTGGCAGAAAAGGGGGGATTAGTGAACTTGAAGTTAAGACAACTGAAATCAGTTTGAGCAGCAGAAAGAAGAAAAGTGAACAGAGCCTGAGAAACTGGTGACACAATCAAGTGTACTAATATACACATTGTGAGAGTCCCAGGAGAAGAAAGAAAGGGGCAGAGAGAATATTCAAATAATGGCTGAAAACTTTCCAGATGTAACAAAAGATAGGAGTACACATATCAGGATGCTCAATGAATGTCAACCAAGATAAACCCAAATAGACTCACATCATGACAGAGTTTAATCAAGCTGTGGAATGCCAAAAATAGAGAAAATTCAGAAAGCTGCAAGAGAGAGGCAACATATCACATAGAAGGGAGCCTCTATAAAATTATGTCAGTTTTTCATGGGAAACCATGGAGGCAAGAAGGCAGTGGGAAGACATTTAAAGTGCCGAAAGAAAAATAATGCCATCCAAGAATTCTGTATTTGGCAAAACTGTCTTTCAAAAATGAGGGTGGGATTAAGGACTTCCCAGATAAAAGCTGAGAGAGTTCATCATCACTAGACTAGGACTACAAGAGATGCAAAATAGAGTTATGCAAGTTGAAAGGAAAGGACAATAGACAATAGATTGAAGCTACATGAAAAAATAAAAATCTCTGGTAAGGGTAATGACATGGGTAAATATAAATATGAGTACCACTGTATCTGTGGTGTTTAATTCCACTTTTTATTTCCTACTGGATCTAAAAGGCAACTGCATAAAATGTAATGATAAATAGTGGTTTTGGACTCATATATAAACATGTGATTTGTGACAAGAACTACATAAGCATGGGGGGAGTGAGATAATAGTATACACGGTAATTTATGTGTATAATTGAAGTTAAGTTGGTATCAAAGCAAACAGAATTGTTGTAGATATAGGATGTTACATTTAAGCCCCAAGATAATTATATCGAAAATATGGGAGAATATGTAAACTTACAGAGACAAAAATTAGAGTACAGGCTGCCAGGGGCAGGGGTCAGGGGAAATGGGGAATTAATGTATAATGGTTGTAGAGTTTCTGTTCAGAGAGGTGGGAAAGTTTTAGTAATGGAAGGTGGTGAGGGTATCACAATATTGTGAATATAATTAATCCCACTGAATGGTATGCTTATGAGTGGTTGGGATGGGAAAGTTTATGCTGTATATATGTTCCCACAATTAAAAATCAGAAAGAAAGAGCAACTAAAGAAAAAATGACAGATAAGTGTTGTCAAGTTTGAGAGAAGATTGTAGAGTAGGAAGCTCTAAGAATCAATCCCTCCACCAAAACAACTATTGAATGGGCAGGAACAGTCTGAATCAACTGTTTTGAAACTCTTGAGTCTGGTGGAACACTGCAGCATCCAGAGATGAGCAGGAGGAAGAGGCTGATAAATTATGATAAAGACCAGTAAGTTTCACCCTTCTTGCAGCAGTTACCATCCCCTTCCCCCAACCCTTATGGTGAGTAGCAGTGAGAACTGGAGCTTTGACTCCTGGTGCAGCTTGCTGGTGCCAGGATAGGACATTAAGTCCTCCAACCTTGGGGTGGGGGAGTGGGGGTGGGGCGGGGGTGGTCTGATCATTGATCACTAATTTGATCAGCTAATGCACATCCCTGAGGGCCAGCCCTGAGGGTGGCCATTGTTCCAACACCCCAAAGGTGGCAGAGGAATGTTAAAGACAGTAACCATCCTTAAAATTATGGAAATCAGTTAGAGGGCTGCATTAACTGGACAAGTGCCTAATCAAGAAAACACAGCTTGAAATCCATAGAAGAACCTCCTAGCCCCTTAACTGGCTACTCCCCACCCCCTCCACAGTGTAGAGTGAAGCCAGCTTGCACTCCCATTGTGGGTCCCTGGCCCTGTACCAGGGAGGGCAGAGTAGTCCCTTTGCACATACTGGGGTGTTTGTATATCAGTGCCAGTATATCAGGTAGAGTTCTGAGAGACCGCCAGGGAATAAGTCTCAGTCTTGCCCTCCCAGAAATTTGTCCTGAGAGCGGAGAAGCAGCTCTCAAATATGTAGGAAAATGTGAGAAACAATTAAGTTGAAGCAGCCTGGGGCAAAGGACTACCTGCATTAAGTCACTCCAGAGAGCACTCAGGAGGAGATGAAGTCTTTTTCAAAGGGAGTAGAGGGGGAGTTCAGTCAACCTACTTAAAATATAAATGGGGAATTTTTAGGTGCTGTAACAAGTCAAAGCCCAGGAAAAGGAATAGACTTCAGGGCTTCAAGCTGACTCAGATAAGACAGAAGTGACCTTGCACTTTGCCTTTGCCTCAGGCTGATCTTCTTGATAGAGGTTAAACTTTGAAAAAGACCATTAGCCATAGCATAGCCAATTTGCTAAGACAGTGAAAGGTACTTTTTGGTTTGTTGGTTTTAATTAACTCCTGGCATTCAAGAAAATCTCTGTCATATCACTATCTGGATACAAACTTAAGGAACAGACAGCTCAGGCAATAAATCTCAGAGTTAACACTTGGAAATATAAAAATGTACAGTGTGCAACAAAGATCACAATATGTCAAGGAAACAGTAAATGATGGCACCTCCAAAGGTGATAAAAATCCAGAGACCCGTAATGAAGAGGATCAGACTTTGGACTAACCAGAGACTTTAAAAGAAAAAAATCCTCAATATGCTCAAGGAGATAAAGAAAACATGGGGGAAGCGGGTGTGGCTCAGTGGATAGAGCCCCCGTTTACCATATGGGAGACCCGGGTTCGCGTCCCGAGGCCTCCTTGTGAGGGCACGCCGGCCTGAGCGGTGCGGTGGCCTGATGCAGCAACCTCACGGGAGGCAGGCGTGGCGCAATGGATAGCGCCCCCGTTTACCATACGAGAGGCCTCGGGTTCGCTTCCCGGCGCCTCCTTGTGAGGGCAGGCTGGCTGGCGCGGCGCCGTGGGCTGATGCCGCAAGACCTCACAGCAAGGGGGAGATAAGCAGACACAGAGAAGACACGCAGCTAATGGACA
>JAQZBX010065854.1:0-10167 GCA_029593785.1 Cabassous unicinctus
GAAATACAATTAATAGGAAAAAGAAATCATAATGATAAGCTTAAATGCAAGAGGTAAGTACAAGGAAGCTCAGAAAAAAAAAAAGAAACTAAACTAAAAATAAAATATAATTAGCAGATTGGGACAATCAAAAAATGGGGAAAAAAAAACAAAAAAAATCCTTTTTAAAAATTTTTTTTTCATTTTTCCTTTTATCACTGCATTATCGGATGTCCAGTGTACGATGACACCTTCCCCCTCTCTTTCCCCAGTGTCTCCCAAATTTTCATTTAATTTTCAAAGAAGTTTTAGGTCAGGGCAGAATCACACATGGAATACTAAAACTCCCACATACCAAACCTCCCTCCCCCTTCCCCACCCCATATTAAAACCTTTTTTTAAAAAATGGATGTTAGCATTGTTATAACTGTTATACAGATAGTAAACTATAGCAGCTAAATATTGTTGATGGTTTACATTATAGTTTACAATTTAGACTGTACAGTTTAATAATTTTTGATGATATTTACCATGTCCTGTGTCCATTACTGTAAGGTAATGAAAAACATTTCCCATGAACATTAAATACCCCATTTGATCTTAACTGTTCCTTCCACCCCATCCCCCTGTGGCATATGACACACCACAGTATTGACTCATGGAATGACAAGATTCATAGTTACATGCCCTGGGTATTCCAACCTGCCCTTCCTAATCTACCCACCTGTCAACCTGCACCGCCAAACCCAGTAATATCACTACCCATCTGTCCTATCCTTCAATATGCAACTATACTCTATCCCTTTACCATATATTATGTCCATATAGGTGATGGCTCACAGCCTACTCTTCTTTTTCTCTCCCTTGTTATTGTGTCTTTCAGACAATGGTTCTCAGAGACTGCTCTCTTTCCTCAGTTCAAATCAGTGAGGTCATAGACTGTTAATCTTTCAATGTCTGGCTTGCTTCACTCAACATAAGGTCTTCAAGATTCATCCATGTTATTCCGTGTGTTAGCACTTTATTCCTTCTTACAGCTGAGTAATATTCCATTGTATGTATGTGCCACATTTTGCTTATCCATTCCTCTGTTGATGGGCACCGGGGCTGATTCCAACTTTTGGCAATGGTGAACAATGCTGCTATGAACATTGGTGTGCATATATCTGTTCGTGTCTTTGCTTTCAGTTCTTCTGGGTATATACGAAGCAGTGGAAACGCTGGATCATACGGAAGATCTATTGTTAGTTTTCTGAGGAACTGCCAAACTGTCCTCCACAGTGCCTGAACCATTGCGCAATCCCACCAGCAGTGAATGAGGGTTCCTATTCCTCCACAACCTCTACAACACTTAGAGTCTGCTGTTTTTTTAATAGCTGCCATTCTGATGGGTGTAAGATGGTATCTCATTGTAGTTTTGATATCCATTTCCCTGATAGCAAGCGATGTCGAGCATTTTTTCATGTGCTTTTTAGCCATTTGTATTCCTTCCTTGGATAAGTGTCTTTTCAGGTCACTTGCCCATTTTTTAAATGGATTGTTTGTCTTTTTATTTTCAAGCTGTAGGATTTCTTTATATATGCAGGATATTAGCCTCTTATCAGATATATGGTTACCAAATATTTTCTCCCATTGGGTAGGCAGCCTTTTTATTTTCTTAATAACTTACTTTGAGGTACAGAAGTTTTTAATTTTGAGGAGATCCCATTTATCTATTTGTTCTATTGCTGCTCGTGCTTTGGCTGTGAAGTTCATGAAACCATTTCCTATTACAAGGTGCTGTAGATGTTCTCTTACATTATCTTCCAAGGTCTTTATGGTTTTGTCTCTTATATTTAGATCTATGATCCATTTTGAGTTGATTTTTGTATAAGGTGTGAGATGGTATTCTTCTCTCATTCTTTTGGAAATGGATAACCAGTTTTCCAAGCACCACTTGTTAAAGAGGCCATTCTCTCCCAACTGAGTGGGCTTGGTAGCCTTATCGAATATCAGATGACTCTATGTGCGAGGATCTATATCAGAACTCTCAATTCGATTCCATTGGTCAGCAAGTCTATCCTCATGCGAATACCATGCGGTTTTGATCACTGTAGCTTTGTAGTATGTTTTAAAGTCAGGTAATGTGATACCTCCTAGTTCATTTTTCTTTTTCAATATGTCTTTGGCAATTCAGGGCCTCTTACCTTTCCGAATATATTTTGTAGTTAGTTTTTCCAGTTCCTTAAAAAATATACTGTTTATTTTTATTGGGATTGCATTAAATCTGTAGATTAGTTTGGGTAGCATAGACATCTTGATAATGTTTAGTCTTCCTATCCATGAACAGGGAATATTTTTCCATTTAATAAATTCTTCTTTGATTTCCTTTAACAGTGTTGTGTAGTTTTCTGTATATAAGTCCTTTACATCTTTAGTTAAATTTATTCCTAGGTATTTGATTCTTTTAGTTACTATTGTAAATGTCATTTTTTCTTGATTTCCTCCTCTGATTGCTCTTTATTTATGTACAGAAATGCTACTGATTTTTGAGCATTGGTCTTATAGCCTGCAACACTACTAACTCCTTTATAAGTTCTAGAAGCATTGTTTTAGATTTCTCCGGGTTTTCTATGCATAGGATCATGTTGTCTGCAAATAATGAAATTTTTACTTCTTCTTTTCCAATCTGGATGCCTTTTATATCCTTTTCTTGCCTCAGTGCTCGAGCAAGTACTTCTAAGACAATGTTAAATAGGAGTGGTGATAGTGGGCATCCTTGTCTTGTTCCCGATATCAGAGGGAAGGCTTTAAGGATTTCACCATTGAAGATGATGTTAGCTTTGGGTTTTTCATATATACCCTTTATCATATTCAGAAAGTTTCCTTCTATACCTATGTTTTGCAGTGTTTTTATCTGGAAAGAGTGTTGTATTTTGTCGAATGCTTTTTCTGCATCTATACAGATGATCATGTGATTTTTTCCTTCCAGTTTGTTTATGTGGTTTATTACATTGATTGATTTTCTTATATTAAACCATCCTTGCATACCCGGGATGAAACCGACGTTGTCATGGTGTATAATCCTTTTGATATGTTGTTGAATGCGATTAGCAAGTATTTTGTTGAGGATTTTAGCACCAAGGTTCATTAGAGAAATTGGTCTGTAATTTTCCTTTCTAGTGGTATCTTTGGTTTTTTTATGAGGGTAATATTGGCATCATAGAATGACTTAGGCAATATTCCTTCTACTTCTATTTTTTGAAAGAGCTTAAGTAGAATTGGGGTTAGCTCTTTCCAGAATGTTTGGTAGAATTCAGCTGTGAAGCCATCTGGACCTGGGATCTTCTTAGTTGGGAGGTTTTTGATGACTGAGTCTATCTCTTTACCTGTAATTGGACTGTTGAGTTCATCAATTTCTTCTTTCATCAATGTAGGCTGTTTGTGCATTTCTAGAAACTTATCCATTTCCTCTAAGTTATCATCCTTGTTGTCATATAATTTTTCAAAGTATCCTCTTATGATACTCTTTATTTCTGTGGTGTCAGTAGTGATATCCCCTTGCTCATTTCTTATTTTGTGTATTTGCATCTGTTCTCTCTTTTTCTTTGTTAATCTGGCTAAGGGTTTGTCAATATTATTGATATTCTCGAAGAACCAGGTTTTGGTTTTGTTTATATTTTCTAGAAATTTCTTATTCTCTATTTCATTTAGTTCTGCCCTGATCTTTGTTATTTCCTTCTTTCTACTTCCTTTAGGTTTAGTTTGTTGTTGTTTTTCTTATTCCTCCAAGTGTGCAGTTAGGTCTTCAATTTTAGCTCTTTCTTCTTTTTTAATATATGTATTTATGGCTATGAACTTCCCTCTCGGGACTGCTTTTGCTGCATCACATAGGTTTTGATATGTTGTATTGTCATTTTCATTAGTTTCAAGGTAGTTACTGATTTCTTTTGAGATTTCCTCCTTGACCCACTGTTTCTCTAAGAGTGGGTTGTTTAACTTCTATATCCTTGTGCCTAACCTGTTTCTCTGGCCCTTAATGATTTCCAATTTCATTCTGTTGTGATCAGAGAAATTACTTTGCATAATCTTAATCTTTCTGAATTCATTGAGAGTTTTTCTGTGGCCTAGCATGTGGTCTATCTTGGAGTAAGATACATGTGCACTTGAGAAGAATGTAAATCCTGCTGTATTTGGGTGTAGTGTTCTGTATATGTCTATTAAGTCCAGGTCCTCCAATGTATTGTTGAGAGTCTTTAATTCTTTATTGATTCGCTCTCTAGATGTTCTGTCTAATGGTGATAATGGTGTATTAAAGTCCCCTGTTATAATTGTAGAGGCTTTTATTTCTCCACTTAGCTTTTCCAGAGATTGCCTCACGTATTTTTAGGCACCCCGATAAGGTGCGTAGATGTTTATGATTGTTCTCTCTTCTTGAGAGATTACTCCTTTTACTAATATATAGTGTCCATGTTTGTCTCTTACAATACTTTTGCATTTAAAGTCTATTTTCTCTGATATTAGAATAGCTGCTCCTGCCCTTTTTTGCTATTGTTAGCTTGAAAATTGTTTTCCATCCATTTACTTTTGGCCTCCTTTAATCCCTGGGTCGAAGGTGGGTTTCTTGTAGACAGCATATAGATGGGTCATGTTTCTTTATTCATTCTGCCAATCTGTGTCTCTTGAGGGGTGAATTTAATCCATGGACATTCAGTGTTATAACTCGCAATGAATTTCTTACTTCAGCCATATTTTCTCTGGATTAATGTATGTCATATGTTGTTTTGTTTCTGTTTTTGTCTTTTTAGATGTTTTTAAACTCTCCTCCAACTCTCTCTCCCTTGATTTTTCCTTTCAACTTGTAGAACTTCCTTTAGTATTTCTTGAAGAGCCAGTTTCTTATTGACATACTCTCTTAATTTCTGTTTATCTGTGAATATTTTGAACTCTCCATCATTTTTGAATGCCAGTGTTACTGGATAGAGAATTCATGGTTGGAAGCTTTTTTCTTTTAGTACTTTGACTATGTCATATCACTGTCTTCTTTCCTCCATGGTTTCAGATGAGAAATCAGCACTTAATCTTATTGTGCTTCCCTTGTATGTGATGGTTCTCTTTACTCTTGCTGCCTTGAGTATTTTCTCTTTGTCTTGAGCATTGGACATTTTGACAAGTATATGTCTTGGAGTTGGCCTGTTGGGATTTATATTGTTTGGGGTGTGCTTTGCTTCCTGGATCTGCACATCCATTTCTCTCAATAGGGTTGGGAAGTTTTCAGCCATTATTTCCTTCAACACTCTTCCTGTTCCCTTTCCGTTCTCTTTTCCCTCTGGGATGCCCATGATGTGTATGTTTGTGCATTTTGTATTGTCAGTTAAATCCCTGAGTCCCTGCTGGATTTTTTCTATTTTTTCGTCTATCTGTTCAACTATCTCCTTGATTTCACCTGTATTGTCTTCCACATCACTAATTCTTTCTTCTGCCTGTACAAATCTGCTGTTATGTGACTCAAGTGTCTTTTTTGTTTCTTGGGTTGTGCCATTGATCTCCATCATATCCGTTATCTTTTTGTGTATGTTTACAATTTCTTCAGTATGTTCTCTCAGTGTCTTCTTCATATCCTTAATCTCTTCCTTCACTTCATTAAGATGGTTCATGATATTTTTGGGGGAATCTTTGATTAGTTGTTCGATGCTCTGCATATATTCCTGGTTTTTAGTATGTTCATTGGAGTGGTCCATGTCTTCTTCTTTCTCAGTGTGGTTTGTAATTTTTTGTTGCCCTCTAGTCATCATTTTATCTTGCTGGGTTTATTCAGTTGATTAGCTTCTCTCTCCTCTAGAATTTTATTTAGTTGGTTGTTCTCTCTGTGTGTTAAGTTTTCTTTTGACACTTTTTCTTCTTATTTTGTTTCCTTGCTTCTTTTTATGTTAACTTGAAATCAAAAGATTAGTGTCAGAGGAATCTAAAGATGTGAGAAAGGAAGAAGGATAATGGTAATATTAATGAAAGTTAGTAGAAGGGCCAAATAGGACTTAGTGAAATGAATATTTAACTTGTGTATGCAGTGTAGAGTAATAGGAAAAAAAGTGGAGTACCTACACTGTGCTGGGAAACCAAATAGAGGAATATATATATAATGATTTGGAGGGCTAGAATGATGAGGAGGGAGAGAAAGAGTAAAGAAAGGGCTAAAAGGAAAAGCCTAATATTATTTAAAAAAAAGAAGAAAACAAAATAGATAGAATAGAGATTGATGCCCTTAAGTTGTGGGCTAATGAAAAAGTGTGGTGTCTAAGAACCACAACAGAAAGCAGAAGGCAGAGAGATGAAGGAAGGATAAGAGATAGCTTGTGATGCGTTATCAGTAAAGACAGAGAATGGGAAATCACTGAAGAAGAAGCACAGCAAAGAAGAGGTAAGCTAGCAGCACCTAATTTAAAAAAAAAATGAAGGAAAACAGAAAGGGGGGAGGAAAGCAGAAAGAAAAGCAAGAGACAACAAATAAACAGAGAAAATCCAAACAATCACACCATCAAGCAGTCAAAGCTAAGGAGGAAGTGTTCCTTCTAGTGGATCCTCTCAGCCTGCTTGGGTTTATCAATTTCCCTTCAGGGTTCCATCTGTAGGTTTTGAGGCAGATTTTTGGTATTATACTAAATTAAGAACAGGAGTTCATTTTTTAAAGTGACTGTCTTTTTTGGGGGGCTCTATAAGGAAGCCAAAAGAAGTCCTCTGCCAGATCACCCCCTTCACGAGGGGAATCTAAAAAGGCTCGTGGAAACTAATCCACCCCTCCTCACTTCCTGACCTCCCCAGGAGTGCTGAAGCTTTGATGCTTGTCAGTGCAGAGCGATAAAATTGGCTGAATCCGCCCCCTCTGGGACCAGGCCTCAGTGTCAGTGAGCTGCTGGGTAAATCAAGTTTGCTCAGCAGTTTCGCTTCTCCCTTCAGCCTGGCACTGTTTCGAGCTGGCTTTTATGCTCCCCAAAGCTATGAGGGGGTCCAGGCAGTCAAATCCACAGAACTTAAACCCCTCTCCACCTTCTCTCAGAGCCCTCCCTCCCTCAGAGTATGCTCCCTTACGCCAGCAGCGGGAGTCACGGAATGTCGGATCCGCGGCTCCAGCCAGCCATTTTCTGTGCTGGCGGGGCTTAGACATCTGTGTTGACCACCACAGACAGGCTCAGAACTCACGAATCTCCACCAATCACTCCACACTGTCGATCCGCCCGCTGCTAGATGACCCAAGCTTCTCACTCCGTGCGCCCACAGCACAGACCCTTGGGCAGGACCCTGTCCACAATTGGCCGTCCCCAGAGATCTCGTTCATGAGTCCCCACCTAAATCGACGCCATCTTAGGTCTCTCAAGCCTTAACTTTCCATTCCCTGTGCCCATCTCATCTCCTGGTAACCTATATTTTAGATTCACACTCTATGAATTGGCTTATTCTAATTGTTTAAAATCAATGAGATCATAAAAATATATGTCTTTTTGTGTCTGACTTATTACACTCAACATAATGTCTTCAAGTTTCATCCATGGTCATCACAGGACTTCATTGTTTTTTGCAGATGAATAATATTCTATTATATGTATATATCACATTTTTAAAACTTCATTCATTGCTTGATGGACACTTGGGTTGATTCCATCTTTTGGCAATTGTTAATAATGCCGCTATGAACACCAGTTACAATATCTGTTCAAGTCCCTGCTTTCAATTCTTTTGTGTATATACCTAGTATATTAAGGAAACACCAGTGCCTATATTGGTTTAGATTAAACTAACTGTCACTGAACCCCCAATCCACTCTTTTCTCACAAACATAGGCCCTATTAAATTAACTACATCTTCTGAATTATTGAAGATTAGATGTTATGTATGCTAAGAATGAAAAGAGAACCGTTAAGTGTCAGAGAAAGGAAGGCATCCAAATATAAAAAGTGCAGGATAAAAGAATCCTGCATTGATCAGAAGCCTGCTTCCTTATCTTCTCTCCAAGCTTTACTGTAAGAAGGCAAATAGAGTTACTGAAATGACAAGGCTAGTTGGGGACTCGTCAAATTTGACCTCATGGCCAAGAGTACACACTGTGGTAATAAGAACAAACACCAGTGTAGTACTAAATCTTTGCCAGTGATTTCCTAACTTCTTTACATAGATCAGCTTGTTTAATCCTCATATCATCCCATGAGGTAGATTACTGGCATTTCCTGTTTTGCAGGGTAAGAGAAAGAGACACATATTTACTGATCATCCAGCTAATTAGTTCCTCAGCTGGGGCTTAAAGCCAGACACTCTGACTGCAAGCCTATATGCTTCTCCACTACACTATACTACCACTCTCACAGAGCCAAGTCCTTCTCTACCATTCATTTGCTGTGTAACTTTCAAAGATCTCAAAGCTTCAATTTCCTTTTCTCTAAAATGAATATAAGAATAGTGCTACACCTTAAAACTGCAGAGAAAAGTAAATGAAATTTGCATGCCAAGTGTTTGCTTAGAGCCTTGCATGTGATAAGCATGCAATAAATGTCATCTCTGAGTATAACCCTGTTAAACACCATGGGCAACAATGTCTTGTGGCTTAAGGAGCCAAGGACATAAATGTATAAGTTCACGATTAAGTAGGTAATATTAGAATATTTTATTATAAATATATAATATGTCCTAATACGTATCCTTCTGGAGACCATAAGAGGATGCAGAAAACGCAATCAGTATACTTTTTTTTTATTTTTTTTATTTTTAAAGATACTTAGATTATACAAATGTCACATAAAAATACAGGCTCTTCTCATATGCCCAGCTCCCCACACCTCCCACATATTCCCACATTAATGACATCCTTTATTAGTGAGATACATTCATTGCAATTGATGAACACATTTTTGGAGCACTGTCACTAAGTGTGGATTAAGTTTACATTGTAGTTTACACTCTATCCCACCAATTTCTATAGGTTATGGCAAGATTTATAAGGCCCTGTATATGTCATTGCAATGTCATTAAGGACAATTCCAAAGTCCCAAAAATGTCCCCATATTACACCTATTTTTCCCTCTCCCTATCCTCAGAACCTCTGTCTCCACGTCAACGAAATAATTTCTTCCATTGCTGGAATCAGAATAAGTCTATAGTACATTACCAATAAGTCTACTTTAGTCCATAGTTCATTCCACAATCCTAAGGATTCTGGGATGGTTATGTCCACTCCACCTCTAATTGAGAGGGGGCTTGATCCCATAGGGCCAATGGATGGAACTCTCTTGCTTTCAGGTATAGACTCTCTCGTTTCCTTGGTATGGTAGTTGTCCATCATCACCTCCTTGTTAGTTGTCGTGTGTGAAACCAATGAACTGGAGAGTAGGTATTGCAACTCAGTTGAGATTCAGGACCCAGCTGGAACATGGACAGTCCAAAGATTTAAGTTTCTTGGAGGTACACCTACCAACTCTTGTACTAATTATAGGTTCAAATAGAAGGACAGAAAAGCCATGCTGACAGAGTCCAACTCTGTCACATTGGGGATCATAAATTCCACTGGCAAGGCAACAAATTCCTGAGCTATTTGTCCTGACTACAGTGTCTGGATGCCTCAAGAACCCTCAGGAGCCCTGCTATTTGGGGTAGTATCTCTTTTGGCAGTCAATAAGATCTTGCTGAGACACGCCTAAGTATAACTTATGGAATGAATTCCCGACTCACTTTGAAGTCTCTTAGCCATATAAACTCATTTGTCTTTACCTTTTCTCCCTTTTGGTCAAAGTCTTTTTCCAGTTTCATTGCTGGTTGGTACTTTGTAGTTATCCCTTGGTGCCAGGGAGGATCATACCTGGAAGTCATGTCACAAGCTGGGGAGAAGGTAATGTATTTATATGCTGAGTTCGGCTTAGAGAGAAACCACATTTCAGCAACAAGGAGGATTTCAGGAGGTAACTCTTAGGCACCCAACAACACTAGACTAAGTTTCAATTTCAAGAGTAAAGGTTCATACATACAGTCATCAATATCAAGGGCCCATCAATGGACCATCTTCCTTCACTAGTCATTGCGCCTGGGTTCAGGGGTTCTTACTGATCCATTGGAGAATGTGGTAGAGTTCCCCAGGATTGGAATTTGATATTCCTTTGGTTATTTTGTGTATCTCCACCCACCCTGACAATGCCCCATGAACGTTTGAACACATTTATATGTCTTAAA
>JAQZBX010065855.1:0-16223 GCA_029593785.1 Cabassous unicinctus
TGGCACATTCATTGCAGTTGATAAATGCATCCTGGGGCATTGCCACTGAGCATGGACCACAGTTTACAATGTAGTTTACACTCTCTCCCACACAATTCTGCAGGTTATGGGAAGATTTATAATGACCTATATCAGTTGTTGCAATGTCATTCAGGATGATTCCCAAGTCCCGAAAAAGCCCCCGTATTACACCTGTTTTTCCTCTCCCTACCCCAGAGCCTCCAGTGGTCACTGGCTACACATCAATGATTAATTTCTTCCATTGCTAGAATCACAACAAGTCTATAGTAGAGTACCAGTAAGTCCACTCTAGTCCATAGTTCATTTCCCAATCCTGAGGTTTCTGGGATGGTGATGTCCACTCCACCTCTAATTGAGAGGGGGCTTCAATCCCATACAGCCAATGTGTGGGACTCTCTTGCTTGGAGTTGTAAGCTCTCCTGTTTCCTTGGTATGGTGGTTGTCAATCCTCACCACCTTGTTAGTTATCCTAGGTGAGTCCAATGAACTGGAGAGTAGGTCTTGCAACTCCACTGAGGTTCCGAGCCCAGCTGGCACATGGACAGCACAAATATTCAAGTCTCTTGGATGTACACCAACCAACTCCAGCACCAAGTATAGGTTCAAATAGAAGGGACAGATGAGCCATGTGTAGGGAAGCCATAACTGAGTCCAACTCTGTCACTCTCAGGAGCACAAATGCCAAAGTAGAGACCACTGGCAAGGCACCAACTCATGAGCTATCTACCCTGATCATAGTGCCTTGGTGTCTCCAGAGACCTCAGGAGCCCCACTATTTGGGGTAGTATCCACTTTGGGAGTCTATGAGATCCTGCTGAGATGTGCATAAGCGTTACCTCTGGGATGACCTCCCGACTCACTTTGAAGTCTCTTAGCCATATAAACTCATTCGTCTTCAGGGAATACTGGTTTTCTAAGCTAACAATGGTGAATCTATGACCATGATGCCAGTAGTTGGTTCAGAAGTGGGCTTATAACACAGCACTGACTAATGAGACATAAGTGGAGATTCTGAGGTTTCTTCTGAAAAACTTTCCTCATTTTATGGCCTTTGGAAGTTTATGTGAGAATATGATGCTTGGAATTGCTGCAACCATCTTACAACCAAGAAAGGTAAGTATGAGGACAAAGGCCATTATGCCAGGATTTTCAGAGCACGAAGACAAGGTACCTGACTCATGGATGACACCATAAAGCCAATGAATTGTCTCTGGAGCTGCCTTGCCCTTGAACTAATTATTATCTGACATAATGAAAGACATTACTATGTAAACCAAATTTAGTTAGGGTCTTCTATACTTGTAGTTAAAAGTACTGATTTGGCAAAGGCCTTAATTAGCCAAAGAAAAGTCTAAAATTGCTATTCAAGTGCATGTGAGTTAGAGCGACATGGTTATAAGGATAGCATTTGTTAAATTCTATTAAGAAAGTAAGTCCCATACAAAGTTGAGTTCCTTACCATTTGTGTGTTGTTACACCATTGCTGAGAATCTCTAAGAGCAAGCTGGAGTAAATAAGGGGAATTCTGTATCGTAGTGTAATCTTCTATGAACTGAGATGGCTTGGATACTGTCATTATTATCTTCTTCATTTATATCAACTCTAATACTAACCGCTGATGCTTTCTGGACCTTAGTTTCTTTATGAACAAGATGAGTGATTACATAAGTTGGTTTCTAAAAATCCATTCCAGCTCTAAAGCCTCTATCTAGGTTTATTTATTTTAAAATTAGGATATGTTTCTTGTAAGGAATAAATTAAAAAACTATAGAATCCTGGGGAGCTGTTTGCACTGATTTCCTTACCTTTCTATGAAGTGAAAGGTTACATATACTTCACTAGGCACAAGGAATAAAACACTGAACAATACAGATATGATCCATGCCCTTAATGAACTATGGAAGGGAATAATTAAACAAATAGTTACAAATATGGTAGCAAGGGGGTTCAATGTGATTTATGAATATATGGGTATGGAATATACCCCAAAGTTAATGAACTTAAAGCCAGGACATATGTAGGACTTTTACAGTTGTGGTCTGGGGGTTTAGAAAGGGAAAATGCATGGGTGAGTGTATAGTATAGAGTGAAAGTCATACACATTCAAAGAATGAAAGAATCCAATCTGATTGTTTATGGAATGCAGCCTTTTCAGAATTCTTATACACAGGTATATTTTGGTATTAGTTATTCTTTTGAATTACTTTAAACTTGCAACACTATATACAACTATTTTTAAAGAACAGATTGTATAAGTTCTACATATTTTTAAATAATAATTCCCCATTATACTGATAATATTCTTGTTAACCATAATATGTAGGAACATTGTTTATTCTCAGCCCTAGCATGCATACATCTAACCAAATTCCTTTCCAATATCCCTTTTCTTCTTTATGTCATGTGGTAGCTATCTATAAATAAAAACAAATATGCATTTAACTTTTCAAAAAAAGATGGAGTTGGGGTGGTGGGGAGAGATGAACAAGATGAGGCTAGATCAGAAAGCCAGAGTTGATCTCAGAGCACTGTTTAACATTATAGTCCTCATCACAAGGAAAATGATCTTTATGTTTTGGAGTATAGCAGGCAAAGTTGGAAGAGTCTCCCTAAAAAAAAAAAAAACACTCCTCTATCCTGCTCAGCTACTCTTGGAGAATAACCTTCTTATCTTTGTGAAAGCTGCCTTGCCAGGATCTCCACTTTTAGTGCCAGGTGATCTTGCATATGAGATTCACGAGTTTAGCAGAACAAATAAAAGTAGAATCGATAAAAATTGTTTAGGAATGGTCGGATGGCCAAAGAACTATTTTCTAGGCAATTGAGTGCCCATCACCTGTCCTTTAGTGTGATGGTGATTAGACAGCCAGAGGAAACTAGCAAGGTCAATTCTAGGAATTAGCAGTATAATACTGCATAGACTTTTAACACATGGGGAGGCAACCAAAGAGTTTAAAAAGCTACTTACATCCATAGAACGCAGTTATTTCCTGACCAAAGAGCTGGAATCAGTGCAATTAATAAGGAAACTCAAATACTAAACTGCACTGGTTGTGTTGACTTATTTGCTTCCCAGATAAGACCTTACTGAATTTGAATACAGTTCTTATCTATTTAAAACAAAGGATTGACTAATATATGGAAGAAATACAAATGTTCTCACTTTTCAGATAACAGGACTTATTAAGATTCCAATATTCTTTACTTGCTTAGAGATAGTTTTTATATTTAATTTATCTTTATTTTAGAGATTATTTTTTATGTTGTTTTTTTTTTTTCTTGAGATTTCCTTTAGGGATTCTGGATATTGGTCATTGAGATTGCTTTTCTGATTGTTTTCTTCTGTTCTGAGTTCATTTTCACTAATTTCCTTCAGCCTGAGGTTTTTGCTGTCTGGTCAATTGTTTCCACCTCAGTGAAGGTAAAACAAGATGATGCATCATTCTTAATATAAAACACATATGACTTAAGCTTTGTGATTCACTTCTCATTTGACCAATGAATTATGGAGTGTGACATCTAGCCATGCCATTAGTGTGTTCTGATAAATAATGGTTGTCTGGCATGTACTCTGACATTTGTATATTTTACACCAAGGGCATCTGTCTTTTTCAAGGAAAAAAATGGAAAGCATGGTAATTTTTCAAGTTGTAAAAACTAGTAAAAGGAATACTTGCTGCATTACTGAATACAGTATAAAAAGTTTACTCTTCTGACATATTTGAATCCATTTAAAAAACAAAACAGCAGTGTAGAAGAAAAACTGGGAAATGGAGTATTACCTGGTACAGACCAAACCTGATTGGAAAAACTAGAAGAGCTGAACAGCATACAACAAAAACAAAATACCCGTTGAAGCATGGGAGAGCTACTAATGCTGTCAGGACTTGAAGGGCTAGAATACTGGAGAGAAGGGAAGTGCGTAGAGGTAGAGCTGTTGTTCTGTGTTTCTTTACCTTTTAGTTTTTCTCCCAATTAGTACGTGACAGATCCAAAAAGCTATGAAGTTAAGCAGAGAGTTGCAGGTAAGAGGCTAAGATCCTGAGCTGAGCTTTTGTCAGTCTTACAGGATAGGGGAGACAAAAGCTTGGAGTTTGATGCTACTAAGATATTCAAGTATTTGAGGCACCAAGATCCCAGAAGGAATTAAGTGTGTTTCGGTGAGCTTGGGATTTTTTTCCACATTCCCAAGGCATTTAATTCATAGTTAATAAGCTAAAAAAGTCAAACAAAAAGAAACACTAAAATCTGGGAAGCTGAGCAGAGATTTTGGAAGTCTCATGAAGCTGGAAATAAAATTGGAACTCCAAGGAAAAGGGGCCCTGTTAAAGATCCCAAATTTCCACTTAAGACCTTCAAAGACATGTGGCTATTGAGCACGTGAGGTGCTACTAGTTCAAACTGAGATACACTGTAAATGTAAAATACACCCAGTTTGAAGTATTAGTACAAATTTATGAATTTAAAATATATCATTAATAATTTTACATTGATGATATATTGAACTGATAATATGTGTGATGTATTGACTTAAATGAAATATTAATAAATTATCTTCCCCTGTTTATTTTTGCCTTTTAAACGGGCTACTAAAAAGTTTGAAATGACATATATGGTTCAAATGATATTTCTATTAAGCTGTGTGGAGTAAAGATAAACCAGAAATAGAACAGTTCTCACAAAGACTTAAACTGAGGTATGAACTATAGCAATTCCAGAGTAGATTTAGGATGATCTTCATTTCCTCTAACTGCTTACGAAAAGCAAAAGAAAATTCTCTCTGGAGGGGAATGACATCAGACAGAGCCTTGAATAGTTGTTATAATAATTTAAAAATAATGATTGGTATTTAATCAACAATTACCAGGCCTATTAGGGAAATAAGACTAAAAGATTATAAAACAACAGAAAACTGAAATAGAGCCATAGGTATCCAGATATTTACAATAGTAGACAAAGGCTTTAAAATAATCATGATAAACATGTTCAAGAAAATAGATGACAAAATGGATAACTTCATCAAAAAATCTGGAATGAAATAAAATTAAAGGGAAATCTTGGCATTGAATAATAAAATAACTAAAATTAAGAACTGAAAAATGTATTTAACAAGAGATTAGACAGAGAAGAAGATAGGATTAATTGACTGAAAGACGAGTCACTAGAAGAGATCCATACTTAAGCAGAGAGACAGAGAGAGGAGATGAAAATGAATAAAAGAACACAATAGCATTTGACATACAATGAAAAGTTCTAATATGCATGCAATAGAGGAGAGAAAGAATGGGTAGTGGCAATATTTGAAGTGCTGTGATACTCAATAATTTTCTAAAACTGGTCGAAAGAATCAGGCTACAAATTTCAAGAAGCTCTCCAAACATAAAGCAGGAAAAATACAAAGATGACCACATGCAAGTATATTAGAATTAAGCTATTAAAGTCTAAAAAGAAAAAATCTCAAAAGAAGCCAGAGAATAATGCCACACTACTTCAAAAGATCATCTCTTAACTTGCCAACTGAATTTCCAATAATATAAATTATGGAAAATAAAAGAAAAAATGAATGGCTGTTTTAAAATGCTGAAAAATATTAATTCTGTAAACATCAGAAGTATCTTCCAAAAGTGAAGTTGAATTTAATACCATCTTGACACATATACACATCTGAAAGAATTTATTTCCAGCAGCACATGTTAAAACAAATATTAAAGGGAACTCTTTACATGGAAAAAATAATTTTCAATTAAAACAAGGAAAAGAAATAAATAAAGAGCAACAAAAATGGATATTAAAGGTACACAGTGTGTATATAAATCCAAAGATAATTTGAATATATAAAATTATGATCATATGACTTCTTTAAACTATCTAAGGGACTTGAACACTCCAGGAAGTGGTAATGATTAATTTATATTAGATCTTAAATTATAAAATATGTATTTATCTCTAGGTTAAGAATGAAAGAAAGGAAAACAATATGTGGTTAACATATTAATAGAGAAGAAACATGAAAAGATGAAAAAATACTTGCTACATCCAAATGAAGGTAGAAAAATCAGGAAAAGTAAAATAGGTTGGACAATAAGGAAAAATAGAATATCAGTAATATATCAGTAACAACAATGAATTACATTAAAAGTAAAGAGATTAAATGCTCTAATTAAAAGACAAATGATCACAGTGGATAAAACAAGCAAACATATACACATATATTTATATACATAGATATGAAAATATGAAGTATTATGTCATAGGTACATATATGTATGTATCTATGAATTAAGAAAGCAAAATGGAAAAAGTTATGCCATACAAACATAATCAAATAATGCAGTTGTGCAGGTGTCTCTGTTATAATAGCAGATAATGTCAACTTTAAGGTAAAAGAAAAATAATGATGATAAAAGTTTCAATCTACTAGAATTATATACAAAATATAATTTTTTATGCTCCTAAAACTATAGTGTCAAAGATACCTCAAAAAGTAAAATAAATACACCAAATGTAAGATATAGACTATAGTTATTAGCAATGTTTTGATGATGCTCTTGCGTAGTTTGTAACAAATGTTACAACTTTTACTATACACTTATTGTTTATGTATGTTCATGTATGAATGATATATTTCAGTAAAAAATATATTTTAAAAAAGGAAACTAAAGTTTTAGTTTTAAAGTAAAACTAAAAGAAGAAATGTGTAATTTTAACCACATTGTTCAGTAACTGATAGTGGAAACACATAAAAAATTATTAAAATATAGATGATTTGAATATCATCATGAACAAACTTGATCTCTTTTACATATCTGCACTCAACAACTTAAGAATACAATCTTTTCAAATGCACGTAAAACATTTATCAAACTGACCATCTGTTGCAGCGTAAAGCAAGTCTCAACAAGTGTCTAAGGATTGAAAGCACCAAGAGTATATTCTCTAACCATATGGTAATTAAGCTAAAAATCAATAACAAAAAGCAAAGAGGTGAAACTACAAATGCCAGAAAATTTACTAATTTAACTTATAAAGAATCCTTGAGTCAAAGAATTGATAATGCATACTAGAAAATATTTTTACCGAAGGATAATGAAAACACAACTTTTCAGAACATGTGGATTGCAGCATGAACAGTGCTTAGAGGGAAATGATAGTCTTAAAATTATGCTAGAATATAGAAATGGCTGAAAAATCAATGTCCTAAGTAAAATCTGAAGAAGTTTAAAATAGAAAAACAAATTAAACTCCAAAAACGTAAAAGGAATGAAGCAACGAAGAGCAGAATTATATTCACAACGTAGAAAAAATATATACTACAGAGAAAATAACAAATTTAAAAGTTCATATTTTAAAAGACTGACAGAATAAAAAATGAGAAAAGACAAATTACCAAAATCAGGACTAAAAAGCCCAATAACATTAGAAATATAATAATAGGATATTAGGAACAATTTTATGCCAATTATTTTGAAAATTTACATTAGTTGGACAAATTCCAATTAAAACACAACTTTCCAAATTTGATAGAAGAAGAGTTAGATACCCTGATTATTTCTATCTGATTATTTTTGTCTTTATTATAGATATCAAATAATAAAGCTATCCCACAAAGATAACTCTAAGCCCAGAAAATTTTACCACTAATTTATTTGGAATATTTAAGGAAGAAATAACATCAATCTTGTACAAATTTTTCTAGAGAAGAGAAAAACCTAAAAAGAACAATTCCTGACTCATTTTATAAGACCTGCATAACCCTAATACCAAAACCTGGCAAGAACATCACACACACACACACACACACACACACACACACACACAAAATGGAGGTCAGTGGTTTTCATGAACCAAGATGAAAAAGTCCTATATAAAATAACAGAAAATGAAATATATATATATGTATAAATATGTATAGTTCATCATAATCAAGGAGAATTTCTTCAAGGAATAAAAACTTGGGTTAAGAATCAATCAACATAATTCAAGACAGTAACTGGATAAATAAGAAAATTCCTATGATGATCTCATTAAATACAGAAAAACCTTTGAGAAACCTAAACATTCATGTTAAAAAATCTTAACAAAGAATAGAAGGTGACATCCTGCATATGTTAAAAGATATAACAAACATGACGTTGGGGCGAAAATTTTTCTCCAGTGATTATTAATGAGACAAGGATGTCTTTTATTCAGTTTAGACCCAGAGGACCTAAGCAGTGCAATAAAGGAAGAAATGGATCTAAAAATTATAGATAGAAAAGGAATATAGAAACTTTTATTATTCACTGATCTTTTGATTTTGTATATAAAATACCCCAAAATAAGAAAGAATGTGTGAATTTTACTTGATACACACTCAGCATTAAAAGAAGTTTCTATAAGCTAGCAAAAATTACAAAATGAAGAGAGATAATTTTCTCTGACAGCATTAGCATCAAATGTCCCAGAAACAAATAAACAAAATGTGCCAGATCTTACCTGAAAATGAAATTATTTAGAGGAATTAAAGAACAAGGTAAATGGAGGAATCACCAAATTCATGGATTGCAAGACAATATAATAAAAATATTGTTTCTTCCAAAATTTATTTTTAGATTCAAAACAATTCCAATAAAATTTCATTAGATTTTTGTTTTTGTTTTTTAAGAAAGTACTGGGGATTGAACCCAGGACCTCATACATGGGAAGAAGATGCTCAACCACTGAGCTAATCTGCTCTCCAATGAGAGTTGTTTCTTTCGTTTGTTTGTTTTGTTTTTAAGAGGTACCAGGGATTGAACCCAGGACCTTGTACATGGGAAGCAGGTGCTCAATCACTTGAGCTATATCCACTCCCCAAATTTCATTAACAAGATTTAAAAATTTGTACACAACCACTATGTGTAAAAATTTTTAAACCTTTTCTTGTCAAATTGAAACTTAACCTAGTATTATATATTGCCTAAGAGCTACCTCCTGAAAACCCCCTTATTGCTCAAATGTGGCCTCTCTCTAAGCCAACTCAGCATATAAACCACTATCTTTCCCCCCAGTATGGGAAATGACTCCCAGGAATGAGCCTCCGGTGTGGAACGAGACTCCGGGGGATGGGCCTCCCTGGCACAGAGGGATTATTATCAAGCTCCAACAAGCAATACTTCTGGAAAAGACCTTGACCAAAAACGGGGCAATTGTAGTTTTTATGGCTAAGAGATTTCACAGTGAGTCGGGAGGTCATTCCAGAGGTTACACTTATTCCTGTCTCAGAGGGTCTCATTGACTGCTACAGGAAACAATCCCTCAAATAGCGGGGCTCCTGAGAGTTCTAGAGACATCCGGACACTATAAGCAGGGCAGACAGCTCAGGAATTCGGCACCCTGTAAGTGGGCCTTACTTTAGAATTTATCCTCCCCAGTGTAACAGAGTCAGACTCATTTACAGTTTCCCTGTACATGGCTCTTCTGCCCCTTTTATTTGAACCTATAATTAGCAGTATACTTGTTAAAATATGTCCCAGTGACTTAAATCTTTGGTCTGTTCATGTGCCAGTTGAGCCCTGAATCTCAGCAGAGTCACAACACCTACTCTCCAGTTCATTGGACTCACCCAGGACAACTAACAAAGAGATAATTTTGGAAAATGCCCATCACAAGGAACAGAGTGTGTCTGCAACTGCAAGCAAGATAGTTCCATCCATCTGCCCCATGGGATCTAAGCCCCACTCTCAATTAGAAAGAGAGTGGGCATCACCATCCCCAAATCCTCAAGCCTGGAGCATGGACAACAGACTAAAGTAGACTTATTATTATTCTACTATAGACTCAGTATTATTCTAGCAATGGAGGAAATTTTATCATTGATATAAAGGCAGTGGCCACCAGAAGTTCTGAGGGGAGAGAGAAGGAAGAATAGGTGTAATATGGGGGCATTTTCAGGACATCGGAATTGTCCTGCATGACATTGCAGTGATGGATACAGGCCATTATATATTTTGTCATAACCTACAAAATTGTGTGGAACAGAGTATAAACTATAATGTAAACTATAGTCCACAGTTAGTAGCAATGCTTCAATATGCCTTCATCAATTGTAACAAATGTACCACACTAATGAAGGATGTTGTTAATCTGAGAAAGTGTGTGAGGAGGAGGGAATGGGGCATATGGGAATCCCCTAATTTTTTTATGTAATGTTTTTGTAAGCTAAAGCTTCTTTAAAAATAAAAAAAATAATTAAAAAATTTATACACAACCAGATATCTACTTTAAAATAAAGCTACATCAATTAAAACAATGTGAAATTGGTTCACAAATAGAAAAATGTTACAATATTTTATTAAAAAAGTATATATATATATATATAAAGTGTGTGTGTGTGTATATATATATATATATATATATATATATATACACATACATATACATACAAACACCTGTTAGTCAATAAGAAAAAGACAGTGCAGTTTGAATGGGCAAAAGGTTTGAATACACATCTCAGGAAAGAGCAATTATATATGGCCAATAAGTATATAAAGGTAATCAACCACATTAATAATCAGGGAAATGCAAATAAAACCATGATGAGACATTACTTAATATCCACAAGAATGGCCAAAATTAAAATTGCTACAAATACCAAATGTTGGGAAATATATCAAATAATTGGAACTCTCATACACTGCTGTTAGGATTATAAACAGGAACAACTCCTTTGGAAAACTGTTAGTATCTACTAAAGTAGACTACAGAAAGACACTTCAACCTGACAATTCCACTCCTAAAAAATAAACCCCAAATAATTGTGTGAATATGTAGACTAAAAAACATCCTCAAAACACTTATAAAAGTTGAGTCAACCAAAATGGTGGCATAAGATGCTCCAGGATTCCATTCCCCTATAGAAACTTTGAACAGCTAGCAAAAATGAGAAAAGCCATCTTGCCCAGAATTCTAGAAAACAGTTCAAGGGTTTCATTAACTGAGCAAGTCAAAATTAGGAAAACACAGCTTTAAAAATGTAGAGACTTGTGGCACCCTTGCATCCTATTGCAGGTCCCTTGCCCTGCTCCAAGATGGCAGAGTAACCTCTATGACATGCTGGAGTACTTATGTATAAGAGCCAATATATACAGCTGCAAACTGAAAGACTGAATCAGGAAACTACTGTCTGGTTTGCCCTCCCAGAACTTACTCTGAAGGCAGAAGCAGATTGCAAACAGATGAAGCAGTATAGGAAACAACTAAGTCAAAAAAGCCAAAGGCAACGGCTTGCCTGCTTTAAGTCATACAGTAGTGTACATAGGAAGGTGAGAAAGTCTATTTCATAGACAGTAGAGAGATCTTTTGAATTCCTATAGATGGGGAAATTCTTAAGACCACAGGCAAGTATAAGCCCAGTACAAGACTCAGGCTGGTTAAAAAAAGAGAGGACCCTGCACTTCCCATTCACTCAGTCTGATCTTCTTGACAGGCAGACTAAACTCTGAAGGAGAGCACTAACAAAGAGCCAATTTGTAAAGTCTGTGAAGGTGTTGTATGTGTGTGTGTGCCTGCATGTGTGTATGTTTTAGCTCTTGGCACCACTAGCTGGATACACATTTAAGGATCAGACAGCTCAGTGACGAAATAACACAGTTAACACTTAAAAATACTAAAATGTACAATGTGCTGCAAAGGATTACAAGGCAAACAAAGAAACTGAACATAATGGTACATCCAAACAAACAAGAAAAAACCAGATCCCATCAACAAAGAAGACTAGACTTTGAAACTTCCAGGGGAAAAAAAAAAAAAATATATATATATATATTTTTTTTTTTTTCTCAATATGCTCATGGAGGTAAAGGAAAACATAGAGAAAGAACTAAGAGATGTCAGTTAAACAATGAATAAAATAAGAATGCCAATAAAGAGAGGAAATTTTAAAAGTAACCAAACAGAAACACAAGAGTTGAAAATCACAGTAACTGATGAAAATTTCCAAGAGGCTTTCAACAGCAGATAGAAGCTGGCAGATAAAAGAGCCAATGAACTCAAAGATAAGACAATTGAATTAATTGAGGCTAAGGAGCAGAAAGAAAAAAGAATAAAAACAAATCCTCCTAAGAGACCTGTGGGGCACTATCAAGTGTACCAATGTAAACAATTTGGGGATCTTACAAGGAGGAGAAAAAGAGAAAGTAACAGAAGTAATATTCAAATAAATAATGGCAGAAAATGTACCAAATTAGACAAAAGGCATGAATATGCACATTCAAGAAGCCCAACAAATCCCAAAAAGGATAACCTAAAGAGAACCACATCCTCACATACAGTATTCAAACTGACAAATGCCAAGGTCAAGGAGAAAGTTCTTAAAAAGAACTTTGCAAGAGAAAAGCAATGTGTTATGTTCAAGGGAGTCCCAATAAGATTAAATACCCATTTCTCATGAGAGATCATGGAGGAAGAAGGGCAGTGGGAAGAAATATTTAAAGTGATGAAAGAAATGATTGCCAAGCAAGAATTTTATATCCAGTGAGACTGTCTTTCAAAAATGAGGAGTAAAGAAATTCCCAGATAAACAAAAGTTGAGGGGTTTTTCACCACTAGACTTGCCCTGCAAGCAAAGAAATATCTTTGGACAGAAATGAAAGGAAACTACAGTGGTCCAAATTGGCAAAAAGAAATAAAGAACTCTGGTAAAGATAACCATAATGGGTAATTATAAATGCCAATACTATTGTACCGTATTTTTGGTGTATTTTTACTTGTTACTTGTTAATAGTTTAACTTTTTACTTATTATAGGCTCAAAAATGGAAGTGCATAAAAGTAATGATAAATACATGGTTTTGGACATACATGTATAAAGATATAACTTGTAACAAGTACAACAAAAGGAGGGGACAGAGTAGTATAGGAGCAGTGTATGTGTATGCCATTGAAGCTAAATATCAAACCAAATGTGATTGTTATGTAATTAAGATGCTAAATGTAAGCCTCATTGTAACCAAAGAGAAAATATCTGAAAAAAATATATTCAGAAAGCAATGAGAAGGGCCTCAAAATGGTACAACACAAAAAATCAAATAAATACAAAAGTAGGCATTAATGGAAGATCTGAGGGATAAAAAAGGCATAAGACTTACAAGGACCAATTTCAAGTACCATTTCTACAAAATTATCAGTGGTTACTATAAATTATTATCAGTGGTTACTTTAAATGTAAATGGATTAAATTCTCCAGGCAAAAGGCACAGATTGACAGAACAGATATAAAAACATGACCCCACATATGCTGTTTACAATATGCTCACCTTAAATTTAAAGACACAAGTAATTTGAAACTAAAAGGACAGACTAAAATATACCATGCAAAGCGTAATCTAAACAGAGCTGGAGTAGGTATACTAATATCTGGTAAAATAGACTTTAAGTCAAAAACTGTTAGATGTGATAAAGAAGGTCATTATATACCAATAAAGGGTCAATTCAGTAAGAAGACATAGCAATTATAAATATATAGACACTGTTAGTCAGCCAAAGGGGTGCTAATGTAAAATACCAGAAATTGGTTGGCTTTTATAAAGGGTATTTATTTGGGGTAGAAGCTTACAGTTACCAAGCCATAAAGCATAAGTTTCTTCCCTCACCAAAGTCTGTTGCTATGTGTTGGAGCAAGACAGCCGCCGACGTTTGCCAGGGTTCAGGCTTCTTGGGTTCCTCTCTTCCTGGGGCTCAGTTTCTCTCCGGGCTCAGCTCCTCCATTTCCTCCACAAGGCCATCTGTGAACTGTCCGGCATATGGTTCATCTCCTTTCCCGGGGCATTCTCTCCTTCCTCACGAACAAGCTCTCTGTGTGCTTAATTCCTGGTGCTACAGCTCAAGACTCTGCATCAGAACTACAACTCAAAAAACTCCAACTCAAAAAACTTGAGTGAAGCAAGCCAGGCATTGAAGGATGAACAGTATATGACCTCACTGATTGGAACTGAGGAAAGTGAGCAGTCTCTGAGAACCATTGTCTGAAAGATAGGTTAACAAGGGAGAGAAAGAGAAGAGTAGGTTGTGAGCCATCACCCACATGGACATAATCTATGGTAAAGTGATAGAGTATAGTTGCATATTGAAGGATAGGACAGATGGGTAGTGATATTACTGGGTTTGGTGGTGCAGGGTTGACAGGTGGGTGGATTAGGAAGGGCAGGTTAGAATACCCAGGGCATGTAATTATGAATCTTGTCATTCCATGAGTCAAGACATGGGAGTGTCATATGCCCCAGGGGGATGGGGAGGAAGGAACAGAAATGATCAAATGGGGTATTTAGTGGTCATGGGAAATGTTTGTCATTACCTTACAGTAATGGACACAGGACATGGTAAATATCATCAAAAATTATTAAACTCTACCGTCTAAATTGTAAACTATACTGTAAACCATTGACAATGATTAGTTGCTATATTTCACTATCTGTATAACAGTTATAACAATGCTAACATCCTTAAAAAAGAGGGGGGGGTATTAATATGGGGTGGGAAAGGGGTAGGGAGGTTGGGTATGTGGGAGTCTCTAGTATTCCGTGTGTGACTTTGCTGTGACCTAAAACTTCTTTGAAAATTAAAGGAAAATTTGGGAGACACTGGGGAACCAGAGGGGGAAGGTGTCACGGTACACTGGACGTCTGATAACGCAGTGATAAAAGGAAAAAAGAATAATTTTTTTAAAAAGGATTTTTTTCCCATTTTTTTTGAATGTCCCAATCTGCTAATTATATTTTATTTTTAGTTTTTTTTTCTGAGTTTCCTTGTATTTTATCTCTTGCATTTAAGCTTATCATTATTATTTCATTTTCCTATTAATTGTATTTGGTTATTATATAGGCTTCATCTTCAAGGAAGGTTTAGATCACAGAAGGGTTACAATGGGGGCTGCAAAGGATCATTCATGGGAGGTGTCTGGGATGGGGGATTCATGGGAGTTAAGTTCATCTGAATATACATGAAAGATATATAAAATTGTTCAAATGATCAAGGGCTGGGGCATGGTCACGGTGGGTAGACAATCACTCAATAAATGAGGGAATCTGAATTCCCAACCTGGAGAGCTCCTCTACATTCTCCAAGGGAGCAGCAACAGTCTCCTGAGTGCAGGGACAGTGTCTGGCAAAAGAGGATGGCCCACTGATGGGTTCTTGTTATTGATGACTAGCCTTATGAGTCTTTGCTCTTGTAATTGAAACTTAGCCTACTGTTATGGGGTGCCTAAGGGTTGCCACCTGAGAGCCTCCTTGTTGCTCAAATGTGGCCTCTCTCTAAGCCAAACTCAGCATATGAACACATTACCTTCCCCCCAGCGTGGTACCTGACTCCCGGTGATGAGCCTCCCTGTCAACGAGGGATTACTACCAAGTGCCAACTGGCAATATGACTGGAAAAAGACCTTGAATAAAAGGGGGAAAAGGTAAAGACAAATGAGTTCATGTGGCTAAGAGACTTCAAAGAGAGTCTGGACGTCATCCCAGAGGTAACGCTTACGCACACCTCAGTAGGATCTCATAGAACACCAAAGTGGATATCACCCCACACAGAGGGGCTCCTGAAGGCTCTGGAGATACCCAGGTCCTATATAACGGAGGATAGCCCCAGAGATTGATGCCTTATCAGTGGGCTCTACTTTGGAATCTGTGCTCCTGGGAGTGACAGATTTGGACTCAAATAAGTCCTCCCTGCACATGGTCCATCAGTCCCTTCTATTCAAACCTATATGTGATGCTAGAGTTTGTAGGTGTACTTCCAGAGACTGGAGCCTCTGGCCTACCTATGTGCCAGCTGTGCCTGGAATCTTGGTGGAGCTGCATCTCTTAGCCTACAGCTCAATGGACTCGCCCAAGTCATCTGGTGAGGAGACGATGATGGACAACGGCCATCCCAGGGAATGGAGAGAGCCTGCAGCTGCAGGCAGGATAATCCCATCCACCGTATCCATGGGATATAAGCCCACTCTCACTTGGAGGTGGAGTGGCCATCACCATCCCAGTCCCCTCAGGACTGGGGGAAGAGCTATGGACTAGAGTGGACTTAATGGTATTCTGTTGTAGACATATTGTGATTCAAGCGATGGCAGAAATTGTAACAGTGAGGTGGAGCCAGTGGCCACTAGACGCTTTCGGGGCAGGGAGGGGAAGGGCAGTTGTAATATAGGGGCTTTATCAGGACTTGGGGTTGTCCTGAGTGGCATTGTGGCGA
>JAQZBX010065856.1:0-16221 GCA_029593785.1 Cabassous unicinctus
TTTTTTTTTTTTACTTTTAAACTTTTTATTTTGATACTTTCAAACTTACAAGACAGTTACAAAAATAATACAAATACCATGCAGAGAGCTTCAACATACCCCTATCCCCCAAGACACCCAGATCCACCAATTTTAACATTTTACCACATTTGCTGTAAAGTCTATCCTTTAACCTGTCTGTCTGCATATCTATTTATCAGTCCTTTTGAATACTTAAAGGTTGTGTACCTCATGCTCCTTGAATGCTTAATACTGCCATGTACATTTCCTAAGAATAAGGAAATTCACTTATGTAACCACCTTAAGTGCGGGTATCAAGTTCAAGAAATTTAACATTTTTTGATATAAAACTTATGGTCTATGTTACAACTTTTTCATATGCTCCAGTAATGTCCCTTTGAGCCTTTTCTTCTCCCTTCTTAGATCTTGTCTAGGATTATATTTTCCCTTTAATTGTCATTCTCTTTATTTGCTCTTTTTTTTTTAAATTGTGGGAACATTTATTATACATAAATCTTCCCATCCTTACCATTCTCATGCATGCCATTCAGTAGCATTAATCACAGTCATATTATTGCAGTACCAACACCAACTTCCATTACTAAAATGTTCCCATCTCCCCAAACAGAAACTCTACACCCATTTTTCTATTAACTCTCATTCCTTCTACCCCCCTGCCCCTGGCAACCTGTACTCTAATTTATGTCTTTATGAGTTTGCATGTTTTCTGGCATTTTCTTTGTAGTTACCATGCACTTTAAAGTTAACAACCTAAATCTGTAATAATCTCATTTGCTTTGATCCCAACTTAACTTCAATAGTATATACAGTGCAATGGATGTGGCTCAAGTGATTGGACTCCCGTCTACCATGTAGGAGGTCTAGGGTTCGATTTCTGGGGCCTCCTGGTGAAAGGCAAGCTGGCCCGCACAGTGAGCTGGCCCACATGGAGTGCTGGCCTATGTGGAGAGCTGGCGCAGCAAGATGATGCAACAAAAAGAGACACAGAGGCGAGACAATAAGAGTCACAGCAGACCAGGGAGCTGAGGTGACACAAGAGATTGAGTGCCTCTTTCCCGCTCCGGAAGGTCCCAGGATCGGTTCCCGCTGCTGCCTAGAGGAGACAAGCAGACACAGAAGAACACAGAGAGCAGACAGCGAGCACAAAAACAATGGGGGTGGTGGGGGAGAGAAATAAATAAATAAATCTTTAAAAAAAAATAATATATACAAACCATGTTCCATTATTCCTCAGTCCCCCACCTTTACATAGTTCTTGTTACATATTACATGTTTATTATACTTATTTGCCTTTTAGATCCTGTAGGAAGTAAAAGTGAAGTTACAAATCAGAAATACAATATTGGCATTTATATTTACCCCAAGTTGTTACCCTTACCAGAGATCTCCACCTCCCCCCTGATGACTCCCTCGTCTGTCTGGTCGTTGCATCTGCTTATTGTGTCAACTTGTTGCATCTGCTCGTCTTCTTTAGGAGGCACTGGGAACTGAACTTGGGACCTCCCATGTGGGAGGGAGGCACCCAACTGCATGAGCCACATCCACTTCACCAGAGATCTTTATTTATGTGGCTTCAATATATTGCCTATTGTCCTTTTCTTTCAATGTGCAGAAATCTTTAGCATCTCTTGTAGGGCTGTTCTAATGGTGATGAACTTCTTCATCTCTTGTTTGTCTAAGAATGTCTTAATCTCTCCCTCATTTTTTAAAAGTTTTGCTGGATATAAAATTCTTGGTTGGCTATTTTTTGCTCTGAGCACTTTAAATACATCATAATACTACCTTCTTGCCTTCATTGTTCCCCGTGAGAAATCTGTATTTAATCTTATGGAGGCTCCCTTGTATGTAACACATTGCTTCTCTCTTGCAGCTTTCAGAATTATTTTTTTAATCTTTGGCATTTGATAGTTTGGTAATAATATGCCATGTTGTAGATCTATTTGTGTTTATCCTTTTTGGGCTTCATTGATCGTCTTGAATTTGTATTTTCATGTCTTTCACTAATTTTAGGAAGCTGTCAGCCATTATTTCCTTGACTATTCTCTCTGCCCCTTTCTCTTTTTCTTCTTCTGGGACTCCCATGATGCATATATTGGTACGCTTGATGGTGTGTCCCACAGGTTCCTCAGGCTCTGTTCACTTTTCTTCATTCTTTCTTCCTTTTGCTCCTTAGACTGCAGGATTTCAATGGTCTTATCTTCAAGTTCTCTGATTCTTTCTTCTGTCAGCTCCAGTCTACTGTTGAACCCCTCTAGGGAATTTTAAATTTCTGTTAGACTGTGGCCTTCAGCTCTATTTGTTTCCTTTTCATAATTTCCATCTTCTATTGATAGTCTCTTTATGTCTGTCTGTCGTTTTCCTCATTTCCTTTAGTTCTTTGTCCATGTTTTCTTTTAGCTCTTTGAGTATGTTTAGGAGCATTTGCTTTTAAGTCTTTGTCTGGTATGTCCCAGATTTGGTCCTACTCCTTGATGGTTTCTAATGCTTTAGTCTTCTCTTTTGTCTGGGCTCTCACTTTCTGTTTCTTTGTATGTTTTGTAATCTTTTAACCTTGGACATTTTGATATTCTGATATGTTACTGCTGGAATTTAAACCCTGAGGCATCTGTTCCTTAATTTTATATCCAGCTGAAGTGTTTGAGTTTTTCTTAAGTGTCAAGAGCTAACAGAAATAAAAACAAAAACAGAAAAAGAAAACAGCTTTCCCAGTCTTTACAGATTGACCTGTGGAATGCTCTCCTTCAGGGCTTATCCATACAGTGAGTTTAGAAGAGCTCCAGGCCAAATGGTAGGGGCCTCCCTTTCCTTTCTTTGCATGTATCTTCTCTTGGGCCTGTGCACATGGCCCTAGGAAATCCCCATTTTACATAGATAAGAATGTCTCCTCTCCCCTAGGTAACAGTTTCCTTATGGTCCCTGGCACTGCACCATATATACTACAGCCAGCAATCCCTTGCCTCAGGCAGCATGACTTGACTACTCTCCCATAGCATTCTGTATGAGAGTTCCATTAGCTGCCTTCTACACACAGGGCTACCACTGTCAGAGAGATTGGACCAGACATACATGCTCGCAGTATGTGCACGAAGGACACTTTGCTGCTTCTGGAACCAGGACCAGGGACCTGCTCCAATCGGAGGCAAGCCATTGGCAGTGAGGGAGGCGCCAGCCAGGGTGCCAGGAGATCTTACTGCTTTAAGTAGCCTTTTTCTTGATTTGGCGCTTGCCCTGTTACTGCAGTCCTTTAACTGTTTACTGGAGCTTTTGAGAAAGATGTTTCTATCAGTTCTTGCTTGTTCAAAGCTTCTCTTGGACACTTTTTCTTATTGTTGTTTAATGATTGAGGATTATTAATCAATTTGATAACTTCTCAGTTCTTACCCTGTTGTTGGACATTAAAATTTTTTTGCTACTATAAATTATTAAGTTGCTTTTACTCTTCTTTTATTTTATATTTATTATTTTTTAGGGTGTTATTTTAAAATATACATATCTTTGTTACAGAAGTTGTGTACTTACAAAACAATCATGCACATGTGTATGATGTGCATGTGACATACAACAACCCTTCACCAACACACCACACCATTGTGGAACATTTGTTACAGATTGTGAAATAATATCAGACTATTACCACTAACTATGGTCCGTAGCATACATTTGTCATATTTATTCCATACCCCCCTATTATTAACACAGTACATCTTTGGCATTGATGCAGGAATATTACAGTATTGCTGTTAACTATAGTTCATAGGTCACATTAATTGTATTTTCCCCATGCTTTTCCACATTCCTACCACCCTGCAATAATGATGTACATCCATTCTAGTTCAGAGAAGGACATTCTTGCAACTGTATTGTTAATCACAATTCTCACCCACCTCTGGGTTCAGTGTGTTATTCAGTCCCTAGATTATTTTCTAGCTTTCTTTCGATTGACATTTATATCCCTAGACTACTCTTTTCATCCACAATCCCATATATAAACCAGGTGCTACTCACTATAATGTCTTACAATCAACTCTATCCATTTCCACACATGTACAGTCAAGTTAATTAAAACTTCTACATACATTAAGCATCAGTACTCCTTCACAGCCCTCCTCATATCTCCTAATAAGCTATACTCTACATTTCAACTCCATGAGTTTATTCTTCATATTTAGTTCATATTAGTGAGATCACGCAATATCTGTCCTTTTGTGTCTGGCTTATTTCACTTAGCATAATGTTTTCAAGATTCATCCATGTTATCATATATGTCCCAATTTCAGTTCTTCTTACTGCAGCATAGAATTCCATCATATGTATATATCACATTTTGTTTATCCATTCATTGGTTGACGACACTTGGGTTGTTTCCATCTTTTGGCAATTGTGAATAACACCACTATGAACGTTGGTGTGCAGATGTCTGTTCGTGTCACAGTTTTCAGTTCTTCTGGATATATTCCTAGTAGAAAAATTGCTGGATCATATGGCAGTTCTATATTTAACTTCCTGAGGAACTGCCAAACTGTCTTCCACAGAGGCTGCACCATTTTACAATCCCACCAACAGTGAAGGAGTGTTCCAGTTTTGCCACATCCTCTTCAGCATTTGTCGTTTTCTGTTATTTTAATAATGGCCGTTCTATGCAGTGTGAGATGATATCTCATTGTCGATTTGCATTTCCCTAATAGCTGGTGATATTGAACATTTTTTAATGCGATTTTTGGCCATTTGTATTTCCTCTTTGGAGAAATGTCTGTTAAAGTCTTTTGCCCATTTTTTAAATTGGATTGCTTGCTCTTTTATTGTTGAGTTGTATAAACTCTTTATATAGAATGGAAATCAAATTCTTTTCAGATATGTGGCTTCCAAATATTTTCTCCCATCAAGTGGACTGTCCTTTCACATTCTTGACGAAGTCCTTTGAATCACAAAAGGGTTTAAGTTTGAAGAAGTCCCATTTATCCATGTTTTCTTTCATTGCTCGTGCTTTCAATGTAAGATTTAAGAATGTACCACCTACCACCAGGTATTGAAGATGTTTTCCTACGTTTTTGCCTAGGAGCTTTGTGGGTTCTAGCTTTTATATTTAGGTCTTTGATCCATTTTGAGTTAATTTTTGTATAAGGTATGAGGTAGGGGTCCTCCTTCTTTTGGCTAGGGATATCCAGTTCTCCCAGCACCAATTGTTGAATAGACTGTTCTTACCCAGCTGGGTAGGCTTGTCAGGCTTGTTAAAGCAAATCACTTGGACGTAGATGTGAGGGTCTGTTTCTGAACCATCAGTTTGGTTCCATTGGTCTATGTGTCTATCTTTATGTCAGTACCATGCTGTTTTTACCACTGTAGCTGGGTAATATGATTAAGAGTCCAGAAGTGAGAGTCCTCCAACTTCTTTTTTCCTTTTTAAGATGTTTCTGGCTATTCAGGGCCCTTTACCCTTCCAAATAAATTTGGTAATTGTGGTTTCCATTTTAAAAACATGCTGGTGGAATTTTTATTGGGATTGCATTGAATCTGTATATCAATTTGGGTAGAATTGACATCTTAATGACATTTAGTCTTCCAATCCATGATCATGGAATATCCTTCCGATTATTTAGGTCTTTTTAATAAATTTCTTTTAGCAATGATGTAGTTTTACATCCTTGATTAATTTGATTCCTAAATATTTGATTCTTTTAGTCGTTATTGTAAATGAAATTTTCTTCCTGACTTCCTCTTCAAATTGTGCATTACTGGTGTATAGAAACACCACTGATTTTTATGTATTGATATTATATCCTGCCAGTCTACTGAAATTGTTTATTAGCTCTAGTAGCTTTATTGTAGAGTTTTCAGGACTTTCTAGGTATAGGATCATATCATCTGTGAATAGTAAAGTTTTACTTCTTCCTTTCCAATTTGGGTGCCTTTTATTTCTTTTTCTTGCCTGATTGCTCTAGCTAGAACCTCTAGTACTATATTGAACAACAGTGGTGACAGTGGGCATCCGTGTCTTGTCCCTGATCTCAATGGGAAAGCTTTCAGTCTTTCACCATTGAGTACAATGTTAGCCATGGGTTTTTCATATATGACCTTTATCATGTTGAGAAAGTTTCCTTCAATTCCAATATTTTGTAGTATTTTTATCAGGAAAGGATGCTATATTGTATCAAATACCTCTTCTGTGTCAATTGATAAGATCATGTGATTTTACTTCTTTGATTTATTAATGTGGTCTCTTGTTTTATTTTTGAAAACATTCCAGGAGATATTATTTTTATTTTTTGAGAAACATCTTTTAGGTAGTACAGATTTGTTTGGAAAATTTCATGCAGTATTACAGTGTGTATTAGTCAGCTAAAAGGGGTCCTGATGCAAAGTACCAGAAATCTGTTGGCTTTTATAAAGGGTATTTATTTGGGGTAAAAGCCTACAATTACAAGGCCCTAAAGAGTCCAACTCAAGGTACCATAAGAGGTACTTCTTCACCAAAGTCTGTTGTCATGTGTTGAAGCAAGATGGCTGGCAATGTCTGCAAGGGTCCAGCCTTCCTCTTCCCTCTCAAGGCTCTGTGGGCCCAGCTTCTTCCCACTGCAGCTGTAGGCTGGCATAGAGCTCTTCTCTTTTCCCTGGGCTCAGCTGTCCTGGTCTCTTCACAAGTTCAGCTGTAAACTATGAGGCCCCGGGCCTCGGCCATGTCTATGGAGCTATCTCTCGTCCTCTGTGTATATTCTCTGTCTATACTTCCCTGTCTTCTTGATTGAGTATCCATTTATATAGCCCACAAAGGGAGCAGGGACTCAAATTGAGGCCCCCTAATCTTGATTTAATCAAGTAAATGTAAAGCCTTTGAATTTAAATCAATCAAAGGCTGTCATGCCCAGAGGAACAGACCAGTTTACAAACATAATCTATATCTCTTTTTCGAATTCATAAATAATATCAAACTGCCACAGTGTATAAAGAAGAAAGTGCCTCCTCTTACCCTCTTGTTTTTGCCATGTTTTTACCATCTGTATCATTAATTAGGTAATAATTTTTAAAACCTTCACTCTTGTACTTAGCCATAGAGGTGTGAACTAATTCACTGGTAAGCTGGTTATTTTTTTTGTTTCATTTTGTTTCTATTTATTTTAATAAGCCAGTTATTTTTTTTAGTGGATATTAAGTAAATACGTAACTATTTTTCCAAAAGTGCATATACCATACTTTGTGAAACACTGACTCTGGCATCATGGTTTCCTGGTCTTAAGTCCCTATTCTGCTATGTACTACCTCTGTGACATCGGGCAAATTACTTGAGCCTCTGCTTCAGTTTTCTTGTAAAATGTAAAATGCCTCATAGGTCTTTGTGAGAATTAAATAGCATATGTACAAGTATTCAACAAATATTAGCAATGACTAAATTTAATATTTCATAAATCTTGATTCTCTTCGTTGTGTGTGTATGAGTTAATTCTTACAACTATGACATTTAAGTTTTTGCAGTTTTCATTGTAAGGATGTACCATCATTTATGGAACTAAGTGTCTGTTATTTTCTGTTTTCTCCTGTCACTTAAAAACAAAAAACAAAAACAATGAACAACAGGATTGGGTCCTAATATGTATCACCAAATTTGCCTTCATGAGAATTGTATTGTTTTGCTGTGCTGTCAGCAATGCCTTGGCAGCCTTAGTTTATCATTTAAATATTTGGGGTACCAGGGTTCATGAGTTTTTAAATGATTGCTTTAATTAATGCTTTATTATTACGCATCAGGTATTAAAGAATGTTTTCATAACCACTTAATTACTATGTTTGTTGAATTGTCCATTTTTTCTGACAGATAGGTAACCGTATATATTTTCTGTGTGTGATTTATGTAGTGCTTGAATTGAGAAATTAAGATAATTTTATGATGGTATCCTGGTGAGGGATCCAGAACTACCAAAATTCCCTCCAGTTTATAGTCACTGTTTTGAAGTCAATAAGGGCCCCTGAGGAAGAGATTTGTATTTAATATTTATCCCAGCAAATGAAAAACAAAAGTACTTTACATTTAACTGTTAACTAATACTTGGGCACCAAACTTCAGACAAAAGACTGGAATGAGCCTGTGGAGAACCCATTTTTTGCAATGTAGTTAAGCTTAAATTGTTTCAAACTAAAACAGGCCATGAGATGTACCCTGCTTTTACCTCTTCTTATTGTCCAACATGACTAGATCCTATCCTTGTGATCTGAGCAAAGCCTGATCCAGCTCATTCCTGTCTGTCCTGGGGGCAATGTAACCAGAGAGAGCCCATTTGCCCTGGTTGACTGCTGATCTGGCCTTGGCCACCTGCCCCGGGCCTTTTATGTCTGAGTTTGGCCCTGGCTGTACCTTGAAGAAGAGAAAGCAGGGGCCTTCTCGTACCACTTCAGTCACATGGAAGAAGCAGAAAAGTGAGCCTACACTTGGTGCTGACCTTTAAGTAATGTTTCTGCTCAATAGCCCACAGACCCAGTCAGTGATCTTCAACCTGTCCTCTTCCTTCCTGAGAGGGAGAAAGGAGAGTGAGAGGGGCGTTAATTCTTCTCTAAAGATAGCACATAAAAAGTTTCAGCCATTCTCAGAAGCATTAGTTTTCTCTTGTCTCAAGTCAACCAGAAAGAGGTAGAGTTAAAACTGGGTATTACACCTTAACTATAGCCTTCGTAACTAGACATCAGCCTGCAGTGAGTGGCTTATTACCATGAGGTGTTCTCCGGCCTTGCTTAATGGTTCACAACATGTTCTTGGATTTCCTCCTATTCTGTCTCTTTTCAGTTTTCTTTGCTGGCTTATTCTCTTATACCTGGCCATTAAATGTTGACATTCCAGGGATCAGCTTTAGGCCCTCTTGTCAGTCTTTTCTCCCTAAATAATCACATCTATATCTACGGCTTCACTGATGGATAAATCCAAAATTTATATCTCTAGTCCAGACCTCTCCATTGAGTGCTAGGTCTGCATATCTAAAAGTACCTTAAATTCAACATGCCCAAGACTCAATTCATAGTCTTCACTTGAAAATGGTGTTTCCTATCTCAGTGAATGACATCACCACCCAAGGAGTTGTGCAAGTCAGAAACTTGGGAGTTGTCCAGAATTCTCTATGCCCCCCATCCTCACATCCAGTTAGTCACAAGGTCCAGTTGATTTTTTTTTAACCTTTTTTATTGTAAACTATAGCATACATACTGAAAAAGCTATGCATCTTTTTTAAAAAACAAATCCATTTTATTGATACATATTAATAAAGCATACAATTCATTCAAAGTGTACAATCAGTGGTATTTGGCATAATCACATAGTTATGCATTCATCACTTCAGTCATTATTAGAGCATTTTCATTATTTCAATAATAAAAAAAAAACAGACAAAATTCATCATCTCTCAATCTCTATGCTTCCCTTGTTGTACATAGCTGCTATTTCTGGCATTTATTTATTTAGAAGCCAATTTATTGAGATATATTCACATACCATACTATCTTTCCAAAGTGTATAATGGCTTTTAGTATAATCACAATGTTCTGTATTCATTACCACAAAAAATTTTAGAACAATTACTCCAAAAAGAAACACTCCACACCCCTTAGCAGATACCTCTCAATCCTTCTATCCTTCTCCAGCCCTGCATAACCAATCTAATTTTATCTTTTTATATTTACATTTCATATAAATGGAATCATACAATATGTAGTACTTTGTGTCTGGTTTCTTTCACTTAGCATAATGTTGGGTTTTTTTGGTCTGATATTATCATCTTGTAACATTAACATACATTTGATTAGTTTCAAAGAAAAGCAGTCATATATGCAATATTAACCACGTTCATATTTCACCTGAGGTTTCACTATGCTTTACAGTTCCATGTTATATTTTTTAGCTTTCCTTTTAATAATTTATATGATCTTTAGACTTTCCCTTTCAACCACTGTCATAGCCATATAATAGCACTCCTAGTTACAAACTTTTATTGTGCTTTCACCTTTTGTATTCATTTCCAAGATTAACACACATCCTTTTTACCAATTCTACACTAGTTAACCCTCATCTTTCCATTCTCTAGCCTCATTCTATTTTCTGAAGACCTGTATTCAAGTTATTAACTCCATGAGATTATATTTAGTTCATAATAGTTCAATCATACTGTATTTGTCTTTTTGTGTCTGGCTTGCTTTGCTCAACATAATGTCCTTCAGGTTCATCCATGTTGTCATATGCTTTACAACTTCATTTCTTACAGCTGCATAATATTCCATTGTGTATGCATCTTTTTTTTGCATCATGATCACAAAGTGTAACCCTTGCAGTCAACATGCAGGTCATTAAATAGACCATTGCCAGCACGCTAGAACCCCCACCCCCTTAAACTCCTGATCACTATACTCTTTCCCCTCTCAAAAGTAACCTCTGTCTTGACTTTTATGATACACGTTTTTACTTTTCCACCTAAGGTTACATCCAAACTTAATAGTTAGTTTTCCCTGCTTTTTGAACTTTATATAAATGGTCTCATTTAGCTTGTATTCTTTACTATCTGGCTGCTTTTGCTCATCATTATTTTATAAAAATCATCCATGTTTTATGGAATTATAGTTTGTACCTTTTGAAGCTTTATGTCACTACATGTTTCCCTTTTTTCATCTATAGGTGCTGGCCAGAATGCAAGCTCATCAAGTCCCCAGCCTCTTGACCTTTGGTCTGCTTGATAGTTTTTCCCGTGGGCTTATTGTCCAACCTTGACCCCCTCCTTAAACTCTACCCCTTTATCCTATGCATATTTTTGTTCTCTGCCAAGGGCATGACTTCCTAATTGCAGATTTCTCCTCCATCTCTGACCTGGAAAGAAAGCGGTTTTCGTTCTTTGAGCTTTTCAGCCAATTTGAGATCATTTTTCGAGAATCTTCTGTAGTTATATTGTTTCCTTTGAATTGAAACTTACTTTCCAGTAGGATTGTTGATTGGATGTGGGGACAGAGGAACAAGTTGAAATGCCTGAAGTTAGTAGGAGGACTGTGTACCATAAAACAGAGGGGGACAGATAGGCTGCAGGTAGAAGGTATGTGACTGGTTTTTGAAAATATTGGTTCGAGATGCTGGCCTGCGAAACAGCTGGAGCTGTGAGCTAGAAATGGGGACTTAAAAACTAATACATATTTGTATGTGTGGAGAAAATATGGAGAAATACAAAGAAAAAAGTATCCATAAAGCAGACATAATCATTCTTAACGTTTAATCAATTAACTTCTGGGCTTTCTTCTGTTTATAAACATATAAAAGTACGTATTTAAACTCACATTTTAAAAATGTATTTTGTATTCTGCTTTTTTCTTCTGTGTTCTTGTCATAAATGGAGAAGTCCAAGGTCAGTCACAATTGGTGCTTCTGTTGAGTTAAGAGTCAGCAGCAGAAGAGGTAATATGTAAAATCATGGAACTTATTGGGATTACATAGGGTGAGCTCCTGCACAGATGGAGAATAAAATGTGGCAAGGACAGAACTTTGGAAGCTTGCCTATATTTCAGGATTCAAGAATAAGGAATCATAATCAGAGAGGTAGGAGAATTTTAAAAGTTTAGTATCAAACTAAGAGTTGGAGCAAAGATAAAACGAAGTGGTTCATATCGTCAGATGTTATAGAGAGTGTGTTAATTGCTTTACAAAATTTTAATTTTTGTCCAGTAAAGATGGAATAACACAGACTGGATTTTACCTTGCTGCCTTAAACAACTAAAAAACTAGACAATATGTGAAATAACAGTTTAAAGACATTAGATAACAGGCAGCATGAACTGTGATCACTAAAAGAGGTTTATGGTGTCCCAAACTTACTGTGTGGAGGTAGTTTTCAGGCTGCAGAGCAGAGGTAGGGAACCCAGATAGAGCCCAGGGGTCTCACTGAGTTTAGAAGATAAGAGATAGGTAGGAGTTTGGTGAGGCCAACGCAGCTATAATTTGTGTGCAGGATACCAGGGAGGAGGGATTTACAAAAAGAATCTGGATATTTGTAGAAAGTTCCCCCGAGATTTTGTCTGAGTGCTGCTCTTTGTAAGCCTAAGAAACCACCTGAGGACAGAGAAGAAAATCCCACTGGAAAGGATAGACCAGACAATTACTGGAATCCACACATGGCTGGGAATAGTCTGTGTTCCCATATTGGTAATGGAGCTAAAATGATGCTGAATTAAAGGCTGCTAGGGATCTTACCTAACAGAGCTTTAAAAAGCAAGGCTTGAAATGATCCATTTTTTTCTTATTTTTTAATCTCTTTAAAAGATAATTGGGGGAAGTGGATGTGACTCAAGCAGTTGGGCGCCCGCCTATCACACGGGAGGTCCCGGGTTCGGTTCTCAGTGCCTCCTAAAGAAGACAAGCAAGACAGTGAGCTGACGCAACAAGATGATGCAAGGAAGAGGCACAATGAGGAAACACAATGAGAGACGCAACAAGTGGGAAGCAGAGGTGGCTCAGGCAACTGGGTCCTCCCTACCACATGGGAGGTCCCGGGTTCGGTTCCAGGTGCCTCCAGAAAAGAAAATGCACACACAAGGAATGGACACAGAGAGCAGATAGTGAGCACAGACAACGTCGGGTAGGGGGAGGTAAATAAAATAAATCTTTAAAAAATAAAAAATGTGATTGAATTTGGAGTGACTGCTGACTAGTATGGGGTTTCTTTTTGAGGTGGCGGAAATGTTCACAGTGGTGATGATTGTAACACATTGTGAAGTAAATAAATAGTAGCTGAAAAAAAGATATTTGACTGCAGCAAAAATAATAATGCGTTGTGGGGTTTACAACATGTAAAAGTAAAATATATGACAGTAGCACAAAGGATGATGTGGCAGTTTGATATAGTTATGAATTCCAAAAATAGATATGGATTATGCTTGTAAACTGGTCTGTTCTCTGGGCATGATTAAGTTATGATTAGGGCTTTGATTAGCCATATCAGTAGGATGTTGTGTCCCCACCCCTTTGTGGGCGGAGACTCAGAGATAAAACTACATGGTAGAGCAGAGGAGTGAGTTGGAGTTCTGATGTAGAGTTTTAAAGCTGGAGCCCCGGAAATTAAGCACACAGAGGAGCTTGGTCATGAGGAAGGAGAGAAGGCCCCGGGAAAAGAGATGAGCCATTCGCCTGATAGTCTACAACTGGCCTTGTGGAGAACACAGAGGAGCTGAGCCCAGAGAGAAGCAAGCCCCAGGAAAAGAGGGACCCAGGAAGCCTGAACCCTCACAGACATTGACAGCCATCTTGCTCCAACACATGACAATAGACTTTGGTGAGGGAAGTAACTTATGCTTTATGGCCTGGTAACTGTAAGCTTCTACCCCATATAAATACCCTTTATAAAAACCAACCTATTTCTGGTATTTTGCATCAGCACCCCTTTGGCTAACCAATACAGATGGGATGGAGGTAAATGAACAAACAGAAAGTGTATAGTAAAAGTTGTGAACTTAAAAAACAAACAAGTCCCACCACCAACACCTTGCTTTATTGTGAAACATTTGTTACAAACTATGCAAGAGCATTGTCAAAATATTACTAACTATAGCCCGTATCTTACATTTGGTGTATTTTCCCCCAAACCACTCAATTATTTATTTTTAAATTTTATTTATTTATTTATTTACTTGCTTTTATCCATTTTTACCACCCCACCCCTTTTTGCTGATTTTGTGTCCATTCGCTGGGCAATTCTGTGTCTGTTTCCTGCCCTCTCTTCTCATCCTTCTCCTGTCTTCACCGGGATTTGATCCTGGGAACCTCTGACGTGGGAGAGAGGCGTCCTACTGCCTACGCCACCTTAGTTCCTGGCTTTTCGGTGTGTCTCGTCTTGGGTCTCCCATGTGTCGCTCTCCTGTTACATCATCATCTTGCTGTGTGGCTTGGTGGGGCCTGATGGCGCACCCGTGCGCGGGGCCTGGGGGGCTCACCTGTTCGCGGGGCCTGACAGCGCACCCGCTCCCATGCATCTTCTATATTTTTCTTTATTTTTACCAGGAGGTTCTGGGGATCGAACCCAGGACCCTCCATATGGGAGACGGACGCCCAACCATTTGAGCTACATCTGTCCCCCCCCACTCAATTATTAACACCCTGTATTAGTATTATATATTTGTTACAGTTCATGAGAGAATGTTCTCCTATTTGTCCTGTTAACCACAGTCCTCCTTCCACCACAGGATTCACTGTTACCCAGTCCCACGCTTTGTACAATCCATTCAAAGTGTACACTCAGTGGCTCTCATTTTTATCACAGAGTTGTGCTTTCATCACCTGAGTAAATTTTAGGACATTTTCATTACTCCAAAAGGAGAAACCCCATACCCCCTTATACCCCCTGTTGTCCCTTAGAAGTGATATATCTTCTTTGTCATAGCTGCAAAAATATTACAATATTACTATCATCCATTTATGTCCAGAGACTATCCCTTTCAGCCACAATCACATTTGTGAATCATCAGTGTTAGAGATACTCACTACAATGTTACCATCAACTCTACTCATTTCCACACTTTTACAATAAACCTTATTAAAAATTCTACATACATGTGAATATCCTCGCTGTCCTGATTTTGTGATAATCAGGGTAGGCTAAACATTTGCTATATTAGAAACCATGAATGTGTCCCCAGACCTAGTTTTTCTCCCTAGGTCTGGTTTTTAGAATGCTGGTGATAAACCAAGCTGATTTATTTTATGACCACCCTGTATGGGAGCATGTTTGTTTTGTAAGTTCACAACTTTTACTATACACTTACTGTTTATGTTCATTTATGAATGGTATACTTAAATAATATTTTTTAACTTAACATTTTTAAATGAAAAAAAAAAAGATCTCTAATCTCACATTTTAGTGTACTTTGAGTTGGTTTTTGTCCTACATATGTATGTATATACATGTGTACATGTATATATGTGTGTGCACACCAGTGTATGTGTATACACATAAATATGTGCTTTTTTAATAAAAATTGGGATCATGCTCTTTGTATATTTTCATTTAACTTTGAATCATGAGCATTTTTACATGTAATAAGATTGTTTGCAAAAAGTTATTAATGTTAATATAGTATTCCACTGAGTAGCTAAACTGTAATTTTTCATCCCATATAATTTACCATATAGATTGTTTGTAAGTTAATGCCATTTTAAATAATGTGATCAGCATCCATGTATACTTCTATATAAATCTTTACATCATTGATTATTTTCTTAGACTATATTCCTAGAAGTGTAAGTGCCAAATTTATGTCTAGGAAATACTAGTTTATGCTCCCACTGCAGTGTGTGGAAGAGCCAATTTAACCTCACCCTTGTCTACATGTGGTTATTAGCTAAAAAACATTGCCAGTGAGATTTTTAAAAAATTTCTGAGTAACTTTAGTTCACAGCTGTATGCTTGTAGAATACTTTATCTTTGAAGTTTGAAAATTCTATCAGACTATGTCTTCCTTGCAAATCTCTATGTATTACATTTGACTTGAGCGCTTAATTTTTCCTTTTTTTTTTTTTTTGTCCTTCCATCCTCCCTCCCTCCTTCCATCCTTCTTTGTCTTTCAGTCTCTTTTTCCTCCCTCCCTCCCTCCCTCCCTCCATTCCTTTCTCTTTCTCCCCCTCTCCCTTCTTCCTCTCTCCTTCCCCCCTCTCCTTCTCTCCCTCCCTTTCTTCCTTCCTTCCCTCCTTTCCTTCCTCCCTCCCTTCCTCCCCCCCTTCCTTCTTTGTGCAAAAAGAACTCAGCAATGCTTTCTTCATTCATTTCTTTGAGTATTACTTCAACTTCATTTGTTTTAGAGTATGAACTTTTTGAGAACACATTCTGTGCCTGTCTGGTTAACTATTTTATCCTCTGCCTGGCTATAGTATACTAGATGCTCAGTAAACTTTTTAAAAGAATAAATACTGAGCTTTCTTTCTGCACTTCCTATTATAGGTAAGATTGAGCTATATAATATATATATATATATTTTTTTTTTCCAAGATTTATTTATTTATTTATCCCCGCCTTGCTGCTTGTGTTTTGCTGTGTCCATTCGCTGTGTGTTTTTTCCGTGTCTGCTTATCTCCCCCTTGCTGTGAGGTCCTGCTGCATCAGCCCACCGTGCCGCACGGGCCGGCCTGCTCTCACAAGGAATCCCCAGGAAGCGAACCCAGGGCCTCCCACATGGTAAACGGGTCTCTATCGATTGAGCCACACC
>JAQZBX010065857.1:0-16220 GCA_029593785.1 Cabassous unicinctus
AACTCCCATAACACATATGTTGGGCACTTTGTACTATCATTCAAGTCCCTGAGCTCCTGCTCAATTTTATTTTCCATTCTTTTCTCTCTGTGTTTTTCTCTCTTTTCAATTTAAGTTGTTCTTTCCTCTCTGTTGCTGATTCTTCCTTCCATGGCTTCAAATCTGTTGTTGCATGCCTCTATTGTATTTTCAAATTTTACTTATTTTGCCTTTCATTCCTATAAGCTCTGTTATTTTTCTACCCAAGATTTCAAATTTTTCATTGTGCTTAGTCAGTGTCTTCTTAATGTCTTTTATTTCTTTAGCTATGTTGTCCTACAACTCCATCATTTGATTTAGGACATTTGTATGAACCTCACTGACTAGCTATTTCAAGTCCTGTGTCTCATCTGGAGCTTTGATTTGTTCCTTTTCCTGAGTAATATCTTCCTTTTTCTTAGTATGCCTTGTAATTTTTTGCTGATGTCTAGGCATCTGATTCTGATGATGAGTTTACTCTGATGTTCTCTCTTGCCTAGGGATTTACTGTTAAGTAGCTGTGTGCTAACACTTTCTTTGACTCAAGGTTTATCTTTTTCTAGATATTTAGGATTGCTCCTTTTTAAGTGCTCAAACCAGGGCTAAGGACCCAGTGATGAGGTGCAGGCCAGTTTCCAGGGGCCTTGGAGAGGGGTCAGTAAAGCCACCTGATTGCCTCTTTTATTTATTTATTATTATTTTTCCCTTTTTGTGCATTTTCTGGTCTGGCCAGCAGAAAACTCTCATTGGCAGACCTCTCAGTTCAGACCCTAGGTACTATGGTGGAATGCATTCAGTGTTACTCTGTGGTGGGTGGTGCAGAAGCAGTCCTCAGGGCTGGTCAAACTTCACAAACAAACTTTCTCAGAAGCTATTCTCCTCCCTTGGCCGTGGTGCACACTCCCTCCCTCTGCATCCTAAGCAACCAGCCTGAGGCAGTAGGGAGGGTGTTTGATAAGGCAAATTATCTTTAGCTCCCTGTAAGAGCTCTGTGCAAAAAATGCCTTGGTCTCACCCAGCCTAGAAGTGTGAGACCCTTCCAATGTAGCAGACCAACTTTTTTGGCCAAAATTTGAACTTGCTGAAGGTTGTGTTCCCCTCTTCCCTTTCTTGGGGAAGAGGACCCCTGCATCCCTCTCAGTCCACAGCCATTTCTGTGCACAGCTACTACTGTTTGCTCCAAAGGTGGGGGATATGCATGCTCTGTTCCTTCTGCAGCCTTACTTATGAGAATTTTCAGCCATCTGGGGCTCCTTTTCTCTTTCCCTTCTCTCTTCTGGGTGCTGTCTCACCTTCCCCTGCTGTCCTGAGCACTGCTGTCCCACTGCATCTCTCTAGACAGTCTCCACCTGTCCTCTAGCTATTTTTTTCTGGGAGAAAAGTGAACCCTCTGCCTTTCTAATCCTCCATCTTCTCAGAAGTCTAGATTGTTTCTGATTGAAAACTACATCAGTGAGGCATGATGTAGGTTAGGTCTCCATTCTCTCGCTGGGTCTTATATCAACTGAGAACACACAGAGACAAAAAACGAAAATACGAGAGAGAGCAAGAGTGAGCCACTACCACATTTACCCTGCCATGTGTGAGAAAGGACTAGAGCAGGGGTTCTCACCAAGGGGTCCATGAGCTTGAATTGAAATTCAGAAAACATTATTCTTGTGGGGATGTGTTGGATCAGGATATATTTATTAAATAACACACAGTGTAGTGTGAACTTAGTAAGGGGTCTGTGGTTTTTACCTGACTGGCAAAGGGGTCCGTGGTACAAAAAAGGTTAAGACCTTGGACTAGAGGATCGCTAGCAGCCAAAGCTGAAGTATGAAGCCTGCAAGAGCCTGAGCCCACCCAGAAGCTCAAGGCTGAAGAGATGGTGATATACCTCATCTCTCCCAGCTGGGCTCCTGGAGATGGTGATCCTTGAGGGGAAGGCATGAATCTTGATAGAGATCAGCTGCCATCTTGCCTCATCATGTGGCAGGAAGCCAGGATAAACCATAGCTGACTTTGGTGAGAAAGCATCTCTGATGGTGCCTTGATTTGGACATTTTCACAGCCTCAGAACTGTAAGCTTTTACCCCTAAAAATTTCCTATTGTAAAAGCCAATCCAGATCCAGTGTTTTTGTATTGGCAGCCCTGTGGCAAACCAAGACAGAAATTGCTATCAGGAGAGTGGGGTGCCACTGCTCGCAATTTCCAAAAATGTTGGAACAACTTATAAATGGGTAAGGGGTACTTTTGGAAGAATTGTGAGATTCTTTATATAAAAGGCCTATATTGATTTGAAGAGACTGTTGTTTGGAATATGGACCCTAAAGTTACTTCTGATGAGGCCTTAGACAGAACGGATGACTGTGACTGGAAGGAAGGTGATCCTTGCTTTAAAGTGGCAGAGAACTTGGCAATATTGACTCCTGATGTTAGATAGAAGGCAGAATTTGAAAGTGATAAGCTTGGATATTTAGCTGATTAAGGTCCAAACTAACTTTGGAAAATGCAGCCTAACTTCCCCTTGCAGCTTATAGCAAAATGTGGAAGAGCGAGATACTGAAAGCTGAACTCCTTGGCACAAATAAACCAGGAATTGATGGTTTAGGAAATTATGAGCTCCTGGAAAACAGAGGATAGTGTGGCATGTGAGGACTTTACTGAACTTGGAAACAGGCAGCCATTTCCTTGCATGTCAAGATTGGAAATCCAGTTATCCAGAAAGGACTTGTGGAAAGTCCTATTGTCTGATGGTTTGGACCCCTGTGAATTGCATGTAAAACCAATAAGCTTTTTGTGAAATCTGTATGAATGAAACCACTATTAGTCTGGTCTTAAAGGGACAGGCAGGGGAGAGATTGAAGGAAAAATGGCTTCAAGAGGAAAACTGTGCTAGCTGAGGTCTGGACTTAGACATCTTCTTAGACCAAGAGAGGGACCCCATGCATGCGTGCGGAAAGGGTGAGTTCATCCTGGCATTTGAAGAGGGTGGGCCTTCTGTCCCTTTGTTCAGGAAGAATTCAGCTGCCCAGGGTACAGGGAGGATGGAGCACATTCCCTGAAGATTAGAGAGAGTTAGGTCATGAGCCTACTGTTCTGAGAGGGTTGGGCCTTTGAGCCAGAGATTGGGGAAAGTGTGGCCACCCCAATGTTCTTAGAGAGTGGGGTCTAGAGCTTGGCTGCCACCCAGCTTGCTGAAGGTGGAACCTAGAAGATGGTGTTGGGCAAGCCCATGGAAGAGGTGGGCTCCCATGGGACCATCTTTCTATAGATGACTCTCAGACTGTGAAATCTAATGGAGCAGGTCTTGCAGCTTTTTAGAACTGTTTGGAACCAACTTCTGGGCACACACAGAGAAAAAAAGCTACCATTTTGTCCCTGCCATGTGAGACAGAGGACTGCAGGAAGACAGAGAAGCCCAAGAGTCTGAGAGTGGTCCTGGAGTCTAGAATCAGCAGAGCACAGAGGCTGGGCCCACAGAGCAGCTCAAGGCTGATTGCCCACAGCTGGGCTCCAGGAGAAAGCAGAGAGAGGCTGCAGAGCCACCATCTTGCCTTATCACATGGCAGGATGCCAGGATCACCAGTAGCTTACTTTGGTGAGAAAGTATCTCTGATGGTACCTTGATTTGGACATTTTCACAACTTTAGAACTGTAAGCTTTTACCCTAATAAATTTGCCATTATAAAAGCCAACCCATTTCTGGTACTTTGCATTGGCAGCCCTGTGGCAAACTAAGACAGGTGGACACATTTGCTGTTCATAAGAGTATTAGTCATAGGACAGATGACACCAGGAACTCCTTTGGTTTCTTTAGAGACAGAAAAAGCAACTTTTTCTTTCTGAAGGCTGAATTCATGTTCATGTTTTTAATACAACTTATGTAACTAAGTTCTTTCTTATCTTGTTATGATAGAAAACTTTAAAATTTATATTCCCTTCTAAAGGTACCAGTTTATCTTATCTGACATATGCACTACCATGCTATATACAGTAGGACCTGTTTCACATGAACTCAACACATGCAAATTCAAGTATACACATTTGGCAATCGAAAAAAAAAAGGCAGAGAGAGAGAATTTTAAACATTTTAAATTATTCTATCATTAATTTTGTTTATTGTTACTAGAGTGTCTATTTGCCTTTTACAAAAAATGTGGGATAGGTATGTTCATATAAGAAATATTTATTAAATAATGGGGTTCATGATTATGCAAAATTTTCAACTTACGTAAAAGGTCTTGGAACATATTGGTCATGTACAACAAGGTCCTACTGTATTGTCCAACCAAATTATGTCTCTGTAAATTACAATAATACTTAAAATATTAAACATTCAATTTTCTTAAACACAATTTTATCTAGTCTAGGCATATTAAAAGCATATCCACAATTCACTATTCATTTACCATTCCATTTAGGGCATAAGAACAAGTAAGATATGCTATAATTAGACAGGAATATTTAGGCAAAATATACATGAGGATTATTTCATGACATATAATGCTCTTAGATTATTGACCCAAAATCTTAGAAAGAATTTTGCAGTATACAGGCCCTAATGTCACTGTTTTTCACTGACTGTAATGTATTTTCTAGAATTGGAAAGAAAAGTAAAATTACATCTACCATTCTGGGAATTTTAAAAACCTCTGAAGACACCAAAAGAAACTTGTTAGGCTAATGAATCATTTTTCACAAACAGGTAAAAAAGACAAAGAACTATTAATTTTCCCACTTCTGCCATACCCCATAAGCTTTTCTATAATTTATCTTTCCATTTTCCTTTCATGATTCAAGTAATACCACACTAATGTACACTAATTTGGGGTTTGTGCTAAAAAAAAAATCAGACGGATAAATCCTTAGTAACAGTAGGTAAGAGAAGACTACAAAAACAGGTAGAAAGTATATAACCTATAATTATTGCATATTAGAGCTGGAAAAATATTATAGAAAGTTAAAGTTAACTGGTTCAAATATTTCCTACCATTTTTTTTGGATACTATTTTTGGTAATCTCAGGAAACTTATGAATTTTCTATCCAGAAACACTAATGCATGTATGGCTATTCACAAAATTTTCACATCCCACTTAAAGGTTTAGCCATGGACTTTTCAAAAATCCACTGTATAGATAAGGAAATCAAGATCTAGAAAGGGACAATGACTTTACCAAGAATTTACACTTTCAATACACTAGTGTTTTAGACTAGTCTCTAGAGATGGTACTTTTCTGCCTTATTAACCTGTTGAATACTTGTTTATGAAATACCAGATCCTTTCCAATGTAAAAAGAAAAATGGACCCAGCAGAAAATAATTGTTCAAACTTATAAGACAGAAACTACAAAGTAGTCTTCCCCTTTAGTTTTGTTGTAAAATTTCCTCCTATGTTGTTGCTTTCTTTAAGTAATTCTATTTTTAGTCAAACAAAGCTGCCAGCCAGAAAGGTAGAAAAACTTAGGTTTCTTTTCTCCTGTACTCTAAAACCTACTCATTGTTGCAAAGCAATTTCTAATATATCTCCTGGAGAGCACAATGATATGGCCTGAAATCTACCTCTTCAATCAGATTTCCATTTCTGGGAGATCAAGAAGTAAAACCCATTGAACATCCTTATCTGGAAACCTCCAGGACAAGGAAGATGGCAACTTCAGTGATAACTAAGTCTGCCGGAATTTGGACTCAGGAGATCAGTACTCAGATGAGATTGCCACAAATGGAAGAATGGTCTAATAAATACCAGAGCACTTAAGAAGGCCCCAAGATGGAGAAAATCAAGTCATATGCCAGTGCTTATTCACTTCTCTACCTACATCTTCTCATATTTCAGGACTTGTCTATGGTATCACCAGACATCAGATAATGAAATGGAAACATTTCCCTGTTTCTCCTAGTGCAGCGAGGTTAACCAATAAAGAATCACCTTACTCTATGTCTGATTCTTTTTTCCTAGAGTTTATCACATTTAATATAGATAATCCCACTAAGTATATTTTAATATTCACTCTACTTCAATAAAGAATACTTATCTAGGGAATGCCAATCCATAATGGGACAAATTTCTAAAATCATGTATACATGTTTCTTTAAGCTCTGATATTCATCTTTTGGAAAGTGGAAATATTCTGTGCTCCTTTAGTCACAACAGTCTTTACAAGACTTTAGGAAGAAGGATGGCTTGAATTTATATAAAACAAAATCTGTAAAGGATCATGTAGTGATAAGAGCCCAGAGTGGCTCTGCTTTGTGATTTGGGGCCAAGTTACTCAACTCCTAAACTTGTTTCCTCATTTGGGAGATGGGGATGAGAGCAGCTCTGGCATACAATAAGGGCTTAACTTTAAATGAAAAAAAAGAGAACAAACCAAGGCCTGAAGATTTTAAGATTTAATGGAATCGTTTTTACTTACCAACCAAAGTGAAAGTGATGAAAACAGCAAAAAGCCATTTCTCATCAACGAAAATGATACTTGAAACATTTTCTGGAATATGGATATAATTTGTTCTGCTACACAAATTCCTAGCTTTCTCTTTAGAGTATTCTACAGTGAGATTAAGAGAGAACAAAGAAAAGATAATTCAGATTTCCCCCAAACTGGAATTCTCAGAAGGCTTGTATATAATATTTGTACCCGTTGATCTGTTTATTCAGTAAACTTTTAGTAAGTGCCCCCCACCTTTTAGCTGAAGCTTCAGTATTGTAGTTTCATTGTAGACTGTACTTTTTCTTTATAGTTCTTATAGTGACTGGTATAAAATTATTATGTCCATGTTAAATTATTTAATGACTAGTCTCCAACTCCCCCACCCCATCCAATGAGGACAGAGATAGGGGGATCTCTTTCATAAAATTTCATCACTTTATCTAACACGTTAGAGGATCCCATAGTAAGAACTCAAATCAGTTGCTGAATAAATATTAGGAGATAAGAAACTTTCAAAAATCAGAGATCAAAATGGGAGAATTCCTGTATGGGTCTATCCATTTGAACATTGGTTTCAGTTTGTAAGCTGGTAGGTCCATCAGAAGGAAATAAGTATTTTTTTTTTTTTTAATTATTTCAACAAAATTTTATCTCAACAAGATTGCCGGGGGGTTATTGGAGTCTAGGAGAAAAAAAGAGGGAAAGGATGACATATTTGTGAGGGACAAAATGTATTAATAAATGAGAATTCTCAACTTTTCCTTTGACCCCAGTCCCCTAAAGAAGATTCTTGCTTCTCTCAATCTCCTTCCCAACCCACCATGGACAGGATTCCTCCTGAGCCAAACAATTATTTGACTTTGCAAGGTAGAATGAGGAGGAATGGGGAGAGAAAAGTGTACTGGGACCTGCAGCTGGGGAGGTTTTGTTTCTTGGGTCAGGAGTAAGAGGAATGAGTGGGAGGATAATAAATGGGACAGTGAATGGGAAGATATAAAAGGGGTAGTTTAAAGGGGGTAACCCATGTGACGCTATTTCTTCAAGAAATTCTACCCAAGAATTTGAATTACTTTGAAGTTATCTTGATTGTTATTTATATACTGAGTGATTACATCCACCTACCTTATTAGAGAAGCTGGTACTGCCAGAAAATACCAAGGAGAGTGTTATCTGGCAGTCTTTATATACCATTCCAACTCTGGACAAGCATGCCTGAGAAAGGGTTCATACACATCTGAGTCTTCTGTCATATTTCATACCCAAGCAGTTACTGAGCAATTGTGTCATTTTCAAGACTGAAGGCAATTTAATAAAGTTGAAGGAAACAATCACACTGCTTTTCTGTATACTTACACAGGGAGAGAAAGAAAGAAAGAAAGAAAGAAAAAAAAAAAAACAAAAAAACTTCCCAAGGCAACTTGTATCCATTAAAGAGGAAGGAAAATAAGTCCCAGATGCCAAGAAGAAAAGGAAAATTAGCTTAGCTAGGCAGACAGGCATTGCCTCCACCTGTACCACACAGGAAGCGTGACATTAGCCAACTCAGCTGTTACAGAGGGAAAACAACCTCACAAAAGCCTCTACACTTTGCTCTGCTTTAGAAAGCAGGAAACAGTCAAAGTGACCCTGATGGGGTTTCCAAGTCTCAGGGAGAAAAGTTGTGGCAGTGGGAGGGGAAAAAAATATTTTAATGCATTAGCATCACACCTTGTTAGAGACAACATCTATCATCCAGTTACTGGGTCTTATCTATTTTCCCTCTTAGATCTGTGTGCATCTATTTATATTAAAGCTATGCAATCTTACTTTATGTATATTAGGAATAATAGTTTAGACTGTAAGTAAGGGAGCCTGAGGGTAAGTTATTCAAATCCCCAAGTGCTCAGAAGAGAATAGAAGTGTCTCTAGCAGATATGTACTCTATTGAAAGGGCTGTTTCTATGATTTGTAAAACTAGCACATCTAAGATCAAGAGAGAGCCTCCTGGTATGGCACGTCAACTTGGACGGTGCTACTGTGCTGGCAGGCAGTGTCATTTAGTGATTAAGGGTATAGATTTTGGTTGGTCTGTCTTGGTTTGAATGCAGCTCTACTACATACTGTGTGATCCTAGCAAAGATTCTTAAGCCCTCTGTGCCTCCTTTACCTCATCTTGTAAAATGGTGATGATAATATCTTTTACCTATTGTTGCAAGGATTAAATAAGTTAATATGTGTATATTATTTAGAATAGAGTGCTTAATAAGTGTTAATTATTGTTATTTTTAGATACTGGTTAGGGATGGTTCACACTTATAAACATATAAAGAATCACTTTCATTAGATGCTAAATGTTTTAAAAAAACCAAAGTCTCAAAATTAAACATGATAAAAATTTATGATCATAGAAGTTGCCAATAATAAAAAAAACTTGGACACATGATTAAATTGAGGCCCATAAAAATAGAATACTATAACTTCTTATGCAATGAGGAAACTGTAATTCATTTTAGCACGGAGTAAATGTGTTTACATAGGTATAATAATGTATAATAATATTATACATTATTATTGATTGGAAGTTTTACTTCATTTTTCTTTGTGAAAACACTTCCTCATAATGAATAAACTATTTGCAAAATAGGTATTTTATAAGGAAATAACAATGTTTTAGAAATAAGAAATTTTTATATATCTGATCAAATTACTTTTTCCATTCTACCAAAATGGAATTTTTTTCCCCTCTATTGAGTATCATGGTTTTGTTTGACAAGCATATCATCCACTGAGAAAACTTTGAAAAGTTTGTTTGGTAATAGCTCCCCTTACACCTTTTTTCCCTAAGGAAAAAGGAAAAAGCCTTTTCAATTTTAATTCATCTTCCCTGGAAATCACTTGGCAGTTAATGCATGTCTCAGTATCCCAGCTGCTAAGACAGATAGGACACAATGGGTTGGCTTAAACAATGGGAATTGTCTCACAGTTTCAGAGGCTGAACGGCTTGCCTCCTCCCCAGGTGAGCATCGATCCGGCTGACAGGCAATCCTCAGGGTTCCTTGGCTTTCCCTTCACATGGCCATGTCCTCTACTTTCTCTACCCAGATTCCTGCTGACTTCTGGCTCCTGGCTCTTACCCTGGTTGTCTCTTTATAAAGCATCCAGTAATTGGAGTAAGACTCATCCTGATTCCACTGGCCACACCTTAACTAAAATTAACATCTTCAAAACATCCTAATTTCCATGAGCTCACACCCATAGGAACAGAATTAAGAACATGTTTTTTTCTGGGGTACATAACTCAATCTACCACAATGCATATTTTAAGTATGGAATTCTTCAATTTCACTAATGTATCTTAATATCAAATAAGGCCATCACTCATATTAGACCTGACCCAAAATTTCAATGGCGAAAGAGAGAAAATTGAACGAGTGACAGTGAGGAGGAGGAGCCTGAAAACATAGACCGTACTCCAGGTTCCCCACTTCCTGCTTTGTCTATCGTCTCACCAGACTGTCTTCTATTTGCCTTCACAGGTTGGGCTAATAGCACCACAGAGTGGGGAGAGAAATGCTGCACTATTCCCCAGCTTCCTCATGTCCGTGGCCGTATGCTGCACACACAGTTTCCCTAATCAGGACCCTGGATCTCAGGAGACCAAATAGACCTACGCCACTGCCCATGAATGAATGGACCCTCAGCTGATGTGGAGCTGTAGAAGGATCATAAACTGTCATGTACCAAACCCACTAGCATATTTAGAAGTGTCCCTTTGGAGGGGTTTAACAATTGGAAGACGCCAACAAAAAAAGAAAAGTTTTCTTCATTGTGTATAAATGTGTCCATTTATTAAAGAAAGCTGGAAACCTACACTGAGTTAAATGAATCCTTAGTTTCCCAATTATGTGCAGCAGCTCTGACTTAATGAAATATTTATTCAAAATCAACAAACCACCCTCTAGGAATCTTTCACCATAAAGGCAAGCTTTTTATTGAGTGTGCTTCGTTCTCAACTATGGCAATCTTGCAGAGACTTAACATTAGGGAAACTGATATATTTCAGATCAAGCAATTTAAACAGAATGTAACCTTGCCATACAGGTAAAAGTGCTTGCCCTTGGCTATTACTTAGCCTGACCACAGGGCTTTCTGGAAACAGCAAAAGCTTTATAAGTGTCAGCTCATGGCTAAATCAATGTTTATGCATGATGTACCTCTGAATAGCAAACACTTGCTGCCTGCAAGCTAAACAATGTTTTTATCTGTTTGCCTATTTCTGGTTCTTCAACCACTGCACGGAGTGTTGCGAATCGCATTTAGTAACAATTATCTGCTGGTATTTCATGAAAAGGAAAGTGGTGTGATTAATGAAAAGTGACACACACCGATTACTTTGTCATGCCAGTCTCCTTGGTTAGAGTGCCTCTGTTGAACCCAAGTATGACCTCCGCTACCTTTAACAAGGTCAATGGGATTGCTGAGTGCCTGAAAGATTAGCTCCTACAAATGCTCCGGTATGACTAAATGATGTTGCCTCCGCTAATGAACTGCAGGTAGCCAATTAAATAGAATGACACTGCTTTCACCTCTGTAGCAAAGGTGGAATTAAAAACAAAAGATGACATGTTTTCTATTGAAATGTGTAAAGTATAAAAATTGGAAATTCGACAAGGCATTATATCCTATTCAAAATCTAAATTAATCCAAACTGATCAAGGCGTTTGCTTCATGATTCTCCTTTCTGCTTCACATCAAAAATGTTATTCTGCCCATTGAGGTGCAGCACTGATACATTTTATTTTTATTCCAATGTGGCCAGGCAAAGAGCCAAGCTGACTGCTACTATTAAGAAAACTTTACTTTTTAAAATATTATTTTTGTGACCAAAAGTGGATCATATTTTATTTGTAGCAAAATAGTATACATTGGACACAAAGAATTGAATTGGGGGAAAATGAAAATCTTTGATGAAATTAAACATTTCGTCAGGATTTCTAGGCTTCTCAATTATCAGTTTCAATTGGCAGACACACACAAGAGTAAGTAGCAATGCAATGAGACACAAAACTGAATGTATTGTATTATGAAAAAATGCCAAAGTTGGGATGATGTTTAATGATACCTTTTATACGTAATTCTCCACCCTTCATTTCCCATAAATTCTAAAAGAATTTGATTCTTTTTTTTGGATCAGTAATATTTACAACTTCATTTCAAAGCAATGGACTCTTTCTAACTTAATTAAGAACTAAGTGTGTTCCTGAGAAGCAAAAATTTACACATCATTCTGTCACTAACTTCTATTAGGAATGCTTTCTCAGGAAAAAAAAAAATGACTGAGGAAAATAAAAATCAAACTTAGAAATGCTGACATCCGTTTCAAGGAGGCAATTTTCATGAGCATTTTATTTTCTCACATGCAATCTGCACAATCTAGCAACATTGTTTCATGCGGTCAATGCCTACTTTATTGGCAATTCTCACTGATTCTGAATGTGAATGATGTAACAGCCACACTTTTAAACTTTTTGGGAAAAATTATTTTTGTGGAGAGGTCTACAGGGAGATTGAAAGAAAACAAAGCAAAACAAAAACAGACCTAGTTCATTCGGATTCTACTACACTCCTTTGTCAATGATCACTTAATTGTGGAGGTTAAACTAGTAGGTGCTAATTGTCCCATAGGGCATAGCCAAGGATCCTTCTGTAGTCATCAGACTTCAAATAGTTTCCATAAAGATGTTTTATTATAAAATGAAACAAAATAGCATCTATGTGAGATGACTGTAGGTATATCTCTGATAGACTTAAAGTGTTAAAATGAAACTGCATAAATAACCTCACTGTGCTTGATTTAAATTTCTTTCTCAATTGAAAGGAAATCATATTTTGCACCTACCTCAACTGTGAAAAAGTCCTCAGCTAATTGTTTTCCATAAATTATATAATGATGTATTAACAAGACAGCTTTAGTGGTTTCTTATCCCCGTCATTTATAAGCCTGATTCCTTAAAATAGGGAGAGGTCAGGCACTGAGGGGGACACACTAACTCACATTATTTAACATTTTCACACGAACTGAACATGACCATAAATTGACCCTTTGAGCTTTATCTCCACAAGGTTCTATTTGTTTTCAACTTAAGGGCAAATTTATTTCTCCAACACATTTCCTCCAGCAAGTTAGTCTCACCTGTTTCTAAGGAAAAAAAAATTTTTTTTAAGTAATTTTCACTTAGCTTCTTTAATCTCATTAGGATCAGTGAATTATTGCAATGGGAAAGTAAAACAACAGATTTATGCTTCTCAAGTTTTTTCTGTTTGTTTTGTTTTTAAAAGCAAGATACAATTGTGCTTTGAACGAATAATTGAAAGTCACTTATGACAGAGAGTGAAATATGTAGATCACATCTAGAAATGTGAAGCACCTTGAAGATCATCTTGATTATACTGGAATGGAAATTAAGGTTCAAAGAAGTTTGATGATTTGCCAAGATCTTGCAGCTAGGTTTTGGCAGATTTGAGATTAGAATCTTGATCTGCTAGTTTCCATTACAGTATTACATTTTTTTTGTATACCACACTGCCTTTTAGTGTGCAATCCCAAAACCAAAAAAAAGAAAAGAAAATTTCAGTGAAGCGGGTGTAACTCAGTGGTTGAGCACATGCTTCACATGTACAAGGTCCTGGGTTCTTAACCTGGTATCTCCTAAAAAAATAAATAATTTTATTAAGGCATTAGATCGCCCAATAAGATGGCCACGATTCTGTATTAGGAAAGTGCCAGAGCAATTTTTCTAAGATAAAGCTTCTAAATATATGAGCGATGGGAAATACATGTATAGAAAAGTTCTGTGGCATTAAAATATATAACTAGAAATATCTTTAAGACTTAGAATAGATCATGGAGAATATAAAGCATCTTTGGAATCCTTTGTTAGTCCTTTGCTAGTTTTTGTCCTGTGGCATCTTATTTATATCTTTGAGCCTCAGTTTCTTTATTCACAAACAAATATATAACTCCCATTTTAAGAAATTTTTTGGTTCCGTTTTGGTTTTGGTTTCGTTTTTTTTAAGAATAGGATCAGAAAATATACCTAACACAGTGCCTTGCACACAACGGGCATTCAATAACTGTTAGCTTCTCCCCATTTCCGCTTAGAAATGAATATTAAAGGAAGACAATCTGCTGGAAAATCTGATTATCTGAATATACTGCACACTTTACCTAATAGTGTTTTATAACCCAATGAGGTGAGATTTGCACTCTAACATAATGCCATAAAGCAGGGAAGTGGATAGAGGACCTTGGAGTGGTGCACTTCTTGTAACTACTGATAACATCAAGGAAAAGACCCTTAACTTGGCTTGAGTCTGCTGCAGGTTACAGAGGACTCTAGGTCCTCCTCCAGCGACCTCCCAGGTTTCCATGGTCTTGGACACCGTTCTTTGTGAAGGTTCTTAAAGCCATGGATCTGGATCTGAAAGTGTTCAGTAACAGGAGACAGATAATAGTAATCTAGGCCTTCTAATCCATGCGGGGAGATGCAGCAGAGATATGACCCATGAAGGGAGGAGAAGTGAGTTGATTCCAGAAAATTTGTTTGAAAAAAAAAAAAGAGATGAAATCTGGCTTTGGAAACTGTCCTTGTCTTCCCTTTGCTTTGGGCATTCTCCCCTTGTTCCCTGGCAGTTCTAGGACTACATATTCTGATTTGCACTGTCCACTCTTTGCTTTTATGGTGTCAGTATGCTGAAATGCAAAAAGCCCCGAAGTGCTGGAGTCAAACGTTCTGAGATGAATCTCTGGCCCTCTAACTCATTAGCTGTCACCTTGGACACTTAAGTTCTCTAGCCTCAGTGCCCTCATCAATGAGGCCCATAATCACTCAGTTTCGTTAGCCAATTATTGGCACTTAAATTATAAAAATAAATCAAATTTGGCCCCTTCTTTGAAAAGTCTTCCTTATCAGATTATTATTAGGAATACGAGTAAAAGGACAAAACTATTCAATATAAACTATTGTGATGTATAATTTTAGGTACATAAATCTATGGCGTTATTAGAGTGGACAAAATGTTTCACGTTAGTATGTTTGTTGATGAGATTAGAAGGCATTCCTGATACATTTTTCATGTGTGCGGCATATTACGATGGTCTTCTGGAGACAATTTCCCTGTTGTTCAACACATTGGTGAAGAAATACCAAGTAACAAAGGAGGTATTGATAAGGGGTGGGCCGGGGAGGCAAGGCAGCAATGGAAAGAAGTGTTGTCTTCTCTCTGCTGTGTGCTAAAACTCTAGTAGTGACATACTTTATCATTAAAAGATTTCTATTATACAAGCTGTAAGAGTCTGTCAGCTAAAATACCGCGTTGTATTAGTTCTTAACGTACATTTTTACCTGTAATGTTATTCCACCAGTCCCGTAATTCACCACATTATGTTGCCACGAAATGCCAAAATAATAGTTTTCAAAATAGTCTACAAACAAAAACACATGCCCAGCTTCAGGGCGGTCGTTTACACATGGCTTAACCTTCCATTCTTATTCTAAACAAATATCCAGAATAGGGAAAATATTGTCAGACTTGTATGAAAGTAATCTTTTAAATTCCTACATTAGGAAAAAAAAAAGTCTTTCCTCTGGGAAGTGCACAGCAATCAGTATTACTATTTCCCTGGCATAAATTGTTCCTTCTCCTTGGCAAGCTGGCAGTTGACTGTGATCAAGTCCCCATTATGTGGTAGATTAGCTGCTTTCAAAAATATTTTTAATCTATAGTGTTACCTAGTCTGCTTAATGAAGTACTTTGTTAACATAAAAGGATCTTTGTCTACTCTGGATTAGAAGCTGGATGTCTTTCAAGCCAAAACAATTATCTCTTTGCCCTAGAGAAGACATGAACAAGCAAATGCATAAGTGTGGGAAGTGAGAAACTTCACCCTAATCACATAGTAGGGAGTGAGAGAGGATATTCTGGGGGAGGAAAGAAAGCAAAGTTGAACAAACTAAAATCCCAGGATTTCATTATTTTGCTTGGTCTTCTGTGAAATCCCCAAATATTAAAATAATATTTTTAAATATACAGTAACTAATAAAAACACATTTGAAAGCTACATTTAATTGATTTGGGGATTACCCAGGATTTTGAATTGTTTACATCATTGCTACCTTCCACTGGGCCTGTTAAACAAGAGTTGCATCTATTTGCTAAATTGTCTTCATGTAAATTCTGGATTATTAGAGAATGTTAGAGTTTGAGGGAAGCCAGCTTTAGTTGTATTTTCCCCCCAGACATTTCTGGATCAGATTACTCTGATTGTTACATAAACAGGTGAGCAAATAATTTACTAGCAAAATTGTTTATTAGACAAATAATATTGTGTAGGATGTTGAAAATCACTAATTATAATGAATAGAATAAGAAACCATTTTATCATACTTTATATTTGCCTTTCTTTCTGAAGGAAGAAAAGTGCTACTATACAGTCAAAGTGAGGGAGCAGATGTGGCTCAAGCAATTGGGTGCCTGCGTCCCACACGGGAGTTCCCAGGTTCGGTTCCCAGTGCCTCTTAAAGAAGACAAGCAGACGCAGCAACCAGCAGATGCCACAACCGCCCAACGAGCAAGACGCTGCAACAAGCAAGACACTGCAATGAGCAAGACACCGCAATCAGCAGATGCCACAACCAGCAAAAGCGGAAGTGGCTCAAATGGTTGGGCACTTGCCTCCCATATGGGAAGACCAGGTTCAGTTCAGTTCCCGGTGCCCCCCCCCCAAAAAAAAAAAAAAAAAAAAAAA